>APFE031458932.1:883-15292 GCA_000404065.3 Pinus taeda | reverse complement strand
TTCAAACCATCTTCCAGATACAATGGACTCCTTCCAGAGTATAAAATCCCTCTGAGGTGATCGGACCCCTTCCGAAACCTCAAATGCCTTTCACACCCACTTACTTACTCCTTCCGCCCACAACAAACCCCTTGCCAACTTCCTTAACACTTCGCAGACCATATAAAGCCAGATCGCATCGCAAGATCGCAGTTTCCTCCCCATGCAAGTATGACCCATCCGTCGCCACCCGACACGATATCGCGATATCGGCGGTCAGTGGTCGCAAACACCAAATGTCCAATTGAACCACCCTTCCGTTCCCTGCCGATGCGATATTGCGATCGCATCGGCAAAGTTCATCGCATCACTTCAATATCAACACCTCGCCATGTCATTCTATACCAGGGCCCCACCGCAGGCTGGTGTCATCCACCGCACAGCTGACATCAGCAGCCAGAAAGCCGAAAATTCGTGTAGGAACAGAAATCGCACTTCGAAGCTCCAGAACAAGAAACAGAGGCAGTTTTCGATGCGCGATTAGCGCGAAGCGCTAATCACGCATCGCTATGAGAAATAGGCCGTTTCGAGGAATCTTTGGGGAATCTTTTGATTCCTTGGCCCGTTGTGCGCCAAAAAAGCCCGAAAATCTCCCGATCGTGCCAAATTGATCCAGTTTAAAGACATCAACAGATCAGTGACAGAGCTTAAAGTGTATCAGATCAAATCATCAGGTATCAAGCGTGTCAAAGAGTATCAGTAGGCGGCAGAAACCATCAATGTAGCGGCAAAGAGTATCAGTGTAAATCTTGAGCACCGGCCCGAAGCATGAGAACATTTAATACCTTCCAGCTGAGTTAAAGAAAGAGGGCGAAGCCACTCAAAGCCCTCAAATCATAATCATTTCACATTTAACTCACACTAGAGAAGAACTACAGTTCTCGAAGCACAATCATTCCAGCAGCACCGCATCAAGCCTCCAAGGGCCACATTGTGATCTTTTCTGATTCAGCTACCCCTAGCGTAGCCAAAAGGATTTACTTGCATTTAATTCCAGCAACACTTAGATTTTTGAAGGGTTTTTCGAGCAGACCTGTTTAGGTCAATTGTAATGAATGTATTTCCAATATTTTGCTTATAAATACCACCCTGAACAATGTAGTGAGGGGTTGGTTGGTTGGTAGTAGATTGGTTAGTTTGCTTACCAGCATTTCTCCGAGTAGAGACCCGCACTGTAACTGTCATATTTTCTATAATCAAAGATTGCTAAAAGCATGGATTGCAAAACCACTTGATGTGTTCAATTGGCCATGGAATGATTACGGAATTCCTGTGCTTCTACATGATTCAATAAGTGTTTCTCTCCTCTGTTAATTTTCATGTTTTATACCACCGTTCCGCCTTCTAAATTGCAGGAAAAAAAGAATAGCTTGAGATTTGTTTCACTACACCTTAAGTTCAATTTCTACATTTTTCTATGTTTTCTTCAAAAATAGCTATGAGCATGTATACTTAAATGATCTTGTTTACACTGTTTCTTTCACATATGAATGAATGTTTAGGAATTCTTAACTGCTCCTAGATCCCCATTCATCCATTTCTCCTCTTTTTTAGCTTGATGAAATGATTCTCCTTTGCCTTTCATCCCTGATTTTCATTCCATCCTTTCAGTAGATTGATAATTGTATCCTGTGTGGCTATCCCGCTCCATAATCCCCTTGTGACCAAGAAAATGCAATAGCAAGCCTCAACCCATGACTCCATGCCCAATGGTTCGAAACTTATCACACCTTACCTTGCCTCTCAGCTTGAGAATCCTACATTCCATCCAATCACAAACAAAAGACCCTTGAGCCAAAAGCTAGCCTAAAATCATCAACAAAAGTTGAATCATAAAGAGAGAGCCCTCTCTAATTGCAGGTGGGCTAGAACCTGCAATCCAAAGATTGGTTTGTGGTTACCTCGGTCGTGTCCCTATAAGGAGCCTAGGGACAACCTGAGTGATAACACTTATCATGATCAATTTTCCTTCATCATGTATGAGGTCCTATACTAGGTATGTTTCTTCTACATGAATATCTTGAGCTACATCTACCATGCTCCTATATTCTAGAAGATATTTCTACTCATGCATTTTTTTTCTTATCATAAATGCTACATCTACATGAGTATCTAGAAATCTATCTACATCATGATGTTAGATTCTAGAGGATGTTTCTATCGATCCAATTTTAATTTATTCCTAGATGCTCATATACTACTCAAAACATTGTAATAATTCTAGAAGTAAAGAATTTGACCTAGTCATAGTAGAGATCTGGATGATCTTCCTTCTTTTGCTTCTTTCCTTCTTCTTTCATCTCTTGAGTTAAGTGAGCTTCTTCCCTCTGTTTTGTATAGACACCACATTTCACTGAGAGTGGTTGTTTCCTTCTTGGCATATATGCTAGATGTGAAGTTTCCCCACTCCTCAGGTAGAGCATTGAGTACTATAGTTGGCATCTGTCTATCAGACATGACATCCCGAAGCTCTTGAAGTTGATCTCTCATTTTAGAGATTTTCATGAAGTACGGAGATATTCCTTCCATTTTTATATTCATATTGTATAATTCATTTCTTAGAGATATAACTTCTTCAGTTGTGGATACTCGGAATAGCTCTCCTATCTTATATAAATTTCTTTTGATGTCTCAAATTTGGAGACATAAGGAATGAGAGAGTCTTTGATTGATTCTATCAGAATCCTTTAACCTATTGTCTCATCGTTGTTGTACTTGGTTAAGGCTTGATTTGGTTCCTTAGCAGGGATGGTGATATTCCTTTTGTCATGCTCTAGGAGTTCATTATCCTTGAGTAATAGAACAGTCCTCTTCTTCCATGCAAGAAATTTATTAGTACCTACGAATTTATTGCTTTCCTTGCAAAAAGACATCTGAAATATATTCAGAAAGGGACATGTACTTACTTGATAGATTTTGACATGTAATGGATTTTTTTCCTCCTTGAAGGCTTGATGGATTTTCTTCCCTATATCTTGATGTTCTTCAAGTTTCCTTCTTCAATTGGTCTTGCTTTGTGATGAGGTTTTCTTGAAGACTTATAGCTTGATGTAGATCCTACTTCAATTTGCGCTTCTTTGTAGTTGCCTTTATATAAGGCGCTTCTTTTGGCTTTATAGGCCTCCTTGATGAATGTTTGATTGTAGACCCTTCTTGTCCTTGAAGTGATTGAGACTTCTAGGTTTGATGCTTAAACTTTGTATATGCTTCCACTTGATGAGTGTTATTGAGTTTCCATTTCCTTGATGTGTCACCTTACCTCTTATACCATGTTGAAGAATCTAGGGCAAAGTAGTGCAGTGTGATTCTTCGATATTTAACAAAAATTTGTGAAGTCTTTTTAATTTTATTGTTAGCTTATTCTTGTTTTTCTTATTAGTGCATATGTGTTTACTTCATAAAACTTCTACCAAAACATAAAAACAAGAACATAAGATGTTGGTTCTCTGCCAGGGCCAAAACCTCTCTACTCTTGTGAGGAAAACCCTTTAGTGAATTGATGTTATTGAATCTTCTATTGATCAATTCCAAACCCTAGACCCATAACTAAGAGATCCTCCAAGAACAAGTTAAGTCTTTACTCTTTTCTGTGCCTTATCCCTCGGCACTCGTTCCAGCACTTTGCCTTCCAATCAAATTCCTTTCACCTTACAGAGATGGGTTCCTTTTCTAGGCTTGGGAGTCCTTGGAAACTTGATCTCTCACCCAAAAAAAGGATTGTTAGCTTTTTTCATACTATTACTGCACCTCACACATGTGATTGTTTCTAGCCCTAGAAATAGTCCTTCATAATTCGTTTTTCTGCTTCCTTACTTCACTTGAGAGTCCTTCGTACACGCTGGAGTAGGAGGACTTTGTACGCCTAGTTACTAGCCCAAACCATAAATAATATACCACTGTAATTTTTCTGCTAATCTGGCCACAGACTGTCCCTCATTCCTTCACACATGTGACTATTTTCTACCCTAGAAAATAGTCACACACCTTCAATGCCATTCCTTCTTTCTTCATTGCCCTAACAGTTCTTTTCCTTGGCCTATCTTCAACCTTCTTGTTCTCTTTCTCATGTGGATTTTAGAGTGCAATTGTTGCATTCTAATTTGAGTGGACAACCTCTATAAATAGAGGATTGTACCTCCATTTAAGTAAGCTTGTCTGGCTGTCTTTAGGCCAACTTGTCCTCTAATATGTAGGCCAACTAGGAGGGTTATTTGTAGGCTAATTTGGAGGGCATTTTGTAGTTGACTTTCTAAGTAGACTTTAGAAATTTTCCATGGTCGTGTAGCATTCTTGAAGGAGCTTCTTGAAGGTTTCCTTATATAGGATTAGACTTGACCTTGCTTGGAGATTTCCCTTTGACTTTAATATATATTTGTACATAGTGTAACATGCCCTTAAGGCCTTCCATATTTCCTCTTGACTATTTGACTCACCTATAGCATTTTTACATGTGCTAGACCTACCTCAATGAGAAACAAACTCATTGAAATATATTTTAAAAATAATATTTCTTTTATTGAATAAGTACAAATATCAAATGTACATCTATGAAGACTAAACCTAGTTACATTTCCTTCAACATTTGCATGTTTCACAAAAATCTTCAAATGATAATTGGTATACATCACCTCTACTCATGAGATTAAGGAGATCAATCCACGCATCCCTGATTGTTCTAAGTAAGAGGGTTTTTAGTATGTCAGATCCTAAATGATGTAATTTTTCCCTCTTAACATACATGAACCTCTCTATTAGATCCTCAAGGCTCTCATCTTCTTTTTGAGCCATTCTAAATATTTATTCCTTAAGGTCATGGTATTTGTATTTTTCTAGATTTTTTTTTTCACATAATCCCATGATCATATTGAATTATTCCCTAAACTCATGAACCATTTAAGAGCTCTATCCTTCAATGTTGCTCGAAAAAATATCAATTTTTGAGTGTTTAGTAAGTAACCATAAGATCTACAAAGGACTTAAAATTCAAAGAGAAAGGTTTCTAGATCCTCAAACCTCGTACCATGGACAATGGGAAGGAAATTTGGAGGAATTATCTTCATATGGACACTAGTATCGGTATCTTGAATGGGAAATACAAGAGGATCTTTGTTATGCAACCATCTCAAGAAAAGATAGAAAAGATAGATCAACGCCTTAGAATTCAGCCTCTTCGAGGGGACAACCTCCTTTACATTACATAAATGAACAATTCTTCGATGATTCAAATGAACAAAACCTCCTTTCTATAAATAAGAGTCTAAGGAGTCACAATATAACCCAGCCGACCTAACAATAATAATTTAAAGCCACAAAATAATAATAGAGGGATTCTATGGGGCACAGTAATAACAATATGGGGGCAATAGGGGCACAACAATATTAATAAGGGGTACAACTACAATAGTAATGGGGTAATCACTAGTATTATAGGGACCCAACACATGCACTGGAACCTCATCCATGCGGCACTTCCTCATAACTTTGCCAGCTAGGATCTGGGTAGCAATATTCACCGCGGGATCATTGTTGGATGTTATGGAATAGCCATGTGGTTTCTTGATAAGCTCGAATTTCTTCTTCACCCTTTCCTCCAAGTCTCGCTTGTTGGTCTTTCCTCCAAACTCCTTGGCTGGATTCAAACCCTCATGCGACAGGTGCATGATCCTATGGATGAGCATATCCGTGATGGGGATAGGCATGCCAAGCCATAAGCACCCATCATGCACCAAAGTAGTTGTCGTATACAGGTGGTATTAATGTTAGAGTGGTGGTAGTGGGGCACCCACAGCAGGTTCAACAACCCGGATTACTCTACTTCGCGGATCTATTCAACTGACTCCAACTTAGTGACATATTAGTCTTTGTAATACGCTCTTCTCATATAATTCTTGGTCGCGAGGTGGGGGAACCCCTCATGGTCAGCCAAGTCCCAACCTTCCATCTTTAAAAGGGGAACCTGCGCCAAGAACAGACCTTCGAAGGTTATCTTCTCTGGCAACAGAGGCATGTGAATGACGAATTTCTTTGAGTTTGGGTCCTTAGTGACCTTCCCCTTACACAGAGGGATATATTTTTGCATCTTGGTGATGGGCTCCGCGCCCTCAGTATCTATATCCTCAGTGCCCTCTTCAGCCTCTAAATGTACAACCTTCTTAGGTTGCTTATCCTTTTTTTGCATCTGGGAAGCAGAATGCTTCCTAGGCGATTCGTGCACTGGCACTAGCCTCTTCTGCTTGTCTTTCTTCGAATTTTGGTCTCTCTCACAGGTGTCGGATTTGTCTTAGGCAACCTTAGCATCATAGGTACAGGAGCCGAAGCCTCCATGCTCACAACCTCTGGAGTAGCTCCTTCGGAGGCAACAGTTCCTCCAATGCTTGCATTCTCAGTGGGGCTTGGTCCTGACATGGTGTCGCGAATGAATTTATGGGTCACAATTCATAAGAGATGGATAGCACGGTTCAAAAAATCTAAGGGTGAAAAATGTTCTCTATTGGACTAGCACGCGTAATTTATAGGAGAATTCGAATTCAAATCCAACCGTTCCCACCAAAATCCGTCCATTAATGTCAATTTGGCAGAAGATCTCCAAAGATCTCAGCCTTAAATGTAGCGCAACCTATCCTCTTAACCATCTCCGGGCTATCAAACCATGACCAGTGACTCTAACGATCACTTTTTGGCTGTGTTGCATAGTATCTCCATCCATAGCGTAGCTCCCTTTGCATGGCTTTTGTTACTGTGACATTAGCATTTTTTACGCAACCCCCTAGTCTCGTAGTCCCCAAAACTGGGCAGTGTAGTTTATAGTCCTGCGCTCCCTTGCAGTTGCTTGGAGCACTAAGATTTTTCTGTCATCGTATAGTCATTGAGATAGATCTCCTATATATGGCTTCAATCAACTTCCATTCACCCTTCCCGGAAAAGTTTCTCCATTCAGCTTCGCGAGCTAAACTATGCCTCCATCTGTAGTTTCTTTGATTACATATGGCCCAAGCCAGTGCATTTGAAACTTTCCCGAAAACTTAGTGAACTTACTATCATATAATAAAACTAAGTCATTTACCTTAAACATGCGCAGCTTGATGTGTCGATCGTGCCATGCTTTTTCATGTTCCTTCTATACTTGTTGATGAAATCTAGCCAAGAATTTGTCCTCTTCGAGCTCCATCAACTGCGCGAGCCGCTCTTCCAAGGCTCTGCGGTCCTCCATCCCTGTGAAAGTTTCTATGCATAGAATAGGCACAATTTATTCCATAGGCATGATAGCTTCTACGTCATAGACCAATTGGAAAGGTGTCTGACCTTAGATTTTTGCAAGCAGTCCTGTAAGCCCATAATATTATCTGTACATGCATGTTCCAATCATTCCATTTTGCATTGTAAATATTTGTCAGCACATTCTCCAGGATCTTATTGAAGGCATTACCTATTCCATTAGCTTGAGGATGATATGGTTTTCTTTTCTGATGATACACATAGAACTCCTCTGTCAGCGCGTTGATCGTTTCATTGAGGAAGTGTGTACTGCGATCACTCGTCAATACTTTTGGGCAGTCAAACCCAGTTAACACATACTCAAACAATAATTTACCTACTGTGGCTCATGTACAATCCTTCACAGGCTATGCCTCCACCCATCTGGTCAGGTATTCTGTCGCAGTGATGATATAGTGCACCCCTGTCTTCTTACCTAGGGGTTGAATTGGTCCTACAAAGTCAATAGCCCATTTCTCAAATGGTTGTAACGACACCTAAGGATTCAAAGGCATCTCATCCCTTGGTAATGGCCTACCCATACTTTGACATGCATCACATGCCCTACAATATACTTTGGTATCCTTATTTAATGTAGGCCACCACAAACCTGCACGCAAAATCTTCTGTGTTGTTGCTTTTTCCTGCATAATTTCCTCCTACAACTCCTCCATGAGCTTCAGCGAGGATGCTATTTTGTTCAAAATCGGGCACATTCCATCAGAGTATCTCATCCGATCCCATCTTATACAAATTTCTTGCAATTATGGATAAATCGGTCATGCGCACTACTAACTCTTTCTTCTATTGACTGGTGTATCCTTATGGATCCGTTCCTGT
This sequence comes from Pinus taeda, assembly GCA_000404065.3. Taxonomy (NCBI): domain Eukaryota; kingdom Viridiplantae; phylum Streptophyta; class Pinopsida; order Pinales; family Pinaceae; genus Pinus; species Pinus taeda. The sequence continues at coordinate 7,159 of APFE031458932.1, read as the reverse complement.
AGTCAAAAAGTGGATAATATCTGCAAAATGGTTATCTGCTACGTGTACCACGAAGGGTTGTGCATCGGGAACCCCTTCCTCCAAATCAGTAGTCTCCTCCCCTGTTTCAATCCGCGCCAGATGATCAGGTCCTACATTCAACCTTCCTGGATTCACAATTACCTCAAAATCATATTCTTGAAATAACAGTAGCCATCTACATATCTTCCCCCCCAACACAGGCTTATTGACTAGGTACTTTAAGGTGGAGTGGTTTGTGTACATTTTGAAATGACAGCTGAATAGATAGTGTCTCAATTTTTGGAGTGCATACACCATAGCCAAGCCTTCGCGCTCTGTTGTTGAGTAGTTCTTCTCAGCGTTTGACAACTTTCTACTCGCAAATGCTATAAGATGATCCATCTCTCCTTCACTAGCCTGTGTCAGCACTTCCCCCAATACAATACACGAGGCATCAACATGCACATGGAATTCCTTCTTCCAATCCGGGAAGACCAAGATCAACGCGGTGACAATCTTTTCTTTTAATACATCCATATTGCACTAACATTCTTCATCCCAATATAATGTAGCATCCTTCTTCAATAGCTTCTCCATATGCGTGGTAATCTGAGCATAAGCCTTGATGAACTTCCGATAATATCCCGTATGGCCCAGCATTGCATGGAGTTGTTTGACACTCCTCAGGGCCTCCAAATTGACTATCATCGTGATCTTGGCAGGGTCCACCATTAGTCCTTGCTTGCATACCACATGACCTAGTAGAATCCCAAAGGGGATGCAAAACAAGCACTTCTTCAGGTTCAGCGCAATCTGATATCTTCATAATGTATCCAACATTAGGCATAGACTGGCTACATGGTGCTTTATTAACCCAAACATTGTCCAGTCATCAAAATATACCTCCAAGAATTTGTGAATAAACTCCTTGAACGTCGCAATGACTATGTGAGAGAATATCATCAATGCATTCTTGATTCCAAATGGCATCAACGTATACTGGAAACAACCCCATTCCGTTGCAAAGGTTGTCTTACTCCTGTCTTCTAGCATGATCTTAATCTGATGGTATCTAGATAACCCATCAATGAATGAGTAGGCCTGCTGTCCTCCAACATTATCTAGTACCTCATCAGTAAATGGTGTCAGAAAAGGATCATGGACACAGGCATCATTAAGCTTCCTAAGATCTACGCAAATCCATATTTCTCCCTTATGTTTCTTTTCTTGGACTACCATTGGGCTCACCTAATCAGATTCCTGCACTGGTTCAATAATGCCCACCTCAAGCATCTTGTCCAATTCCAAGTAGACCTTTTCCTTATATTTGGGGTTAAGGTGATACAGCCTCTGCTTAATAGGCTCCGCGTCTGGCTTCAAGGTAATCTTCATCATGCCCAAGTCACCCATGATGTCATTCAGGCCTGAAATTTTTGTAGGAAACAAATCTTGATATTCGCGGAGAAACTCAGCAACCTTATCCACTGTGGCATCATCCTAGTAATCCCCAATCTTTTCAAATTTAGGCTTTGCTTCAATACCAATGTTTACTTGCCTAGACTTCAACAGCGCGGTGATGTTTGGATTCTCTATCTACATACCTTCAACCGTGTGATTGCCTTCTTCCTATGGAATATTGATATTCCTCGGATCCTCATCCTCCCCATCAGCAGTCACATTATAGCATTCTAGCACATAGCGCAACAAGGTGCTCTAATCTGGTTGAACCAATTCCAAAGGATCCTACGTAATTCTGAAGATCGTTGCCTTAACCTCCTGCAAAGCCTCATCAATGCTTTCAAACCCGTCTTCAAAACTGAAGGTCATCAAAAGCCTTCCCTTAAGATATCCCACTCCATGGTGCCATGGCAGAGCTTCATTTCCAGGTACCAATTCATAGGGATTATATCCAGAGTGTGACAGAATAAGTGCACCCACTCTAGTTGTGGCTTTGTTCCATAAAATTTAGTCCATTTTGCTAAATGATCACGCAGATCATTCCTCCCATCATATTTCTCAGTTAGTTGAACTTTTGGGTGACCAAATCGCAACTTCATCATTCTCCTATAATCGCGCCATTCATCAAAGTTATCTTTGTGCATACCCCACCACTGTGCGGGCATAGCACGCAGTGCCAAATCCAGTGCTTGAAAGCGATGATCCTCTGGGACTTCTCTTTGAAAAGCATCCAAAAACTTATCTAAGTCAATTAAACCATCGTAATAAGGTAAATTTCTTACCTCCGATGACACACAGCGCAACGATTTAGTCATCATGTTGCAACGCAGTGTAGATACTTCATGCAACATGTTCTACCACTGCTCCAACTCCTCATCTAAACCTGAGGTACAGGAGATTTTCCGGTCCCATGCAATCCTTCCATCGTTTGTTGGATTAATCCATTCTTGGTCGCGCGCTGTAATTGTATAGATCTTATCCAAATCATCCTCACTTTCTTCATAGTCGCGGACCGGTTTAGTATAGCACGGTCCTTCTGTAGGGTCCAATGGTACTACAATGCGGAGCGATTTCCTTTCAAACAACATTTTCCACTTCTTCAAATTGATTACCCCATTCATATCAATAGCCCAATAAATTCCAAGGAGCGCAGGATATGGATTGTTGTCATAAACAATTTATATTACTTCAAAATCAGTCAATGCACTCGCACCTTCTATATCTACAGTAACTCCATGCAGACTTCCCATGGGGATAATCTTCTATTGGTTCACCATCCTCAACTGAATCGGATACCACTACAGCACAAGCCTCCCCATTCTCTTCCATGTCTCTTTAGGCAAAACGTTTGCATCAGATCCCAGATCCAAAATAACCTAATCCATCTCATAGTCTCCTATTTGCATGGTGAGCCTCATCTCACGCCCTGTTCTTGTCTTATGTTTTCCAATATTTTTGACTATGCAGTGTCCTTCAAGAGCATTTTCCTTACCAGCGCACTTATTTATCAACTCTTGTAGCCCTTTCACAGCCTTACTATCGCGCAATAGTTTCATACAAGTCTCCAAGAAGGTGGTAAGCACAAAGGGGTCAACCTCTGTAGGCGCACCGGTTTCTAGCAGTGTGTCCAAACTTCCTAAGGTAGAGGCCTCAGTGAAGCTTTTCTTCACCTCCATAAAAGTTTCCTTCAAGTGCTCCAGATCAAAACCCAATCTCCTTTTCTTGGGCCTTGCGGACCCATCCATCCTCTTTAGGTTGTTTTCCTTTATCATCACCAGTCGTGATCCCGCTTCTCAGTGTTATATTCACATTTGGATCCTCTTCACAGGGCTTGGCCCTCATCATCTGTAAGTTCCGGGTAGGATGCTGAGAATGCACCTTCTTCTCCTGCATCCTATCTATCAACACAAGGCATTCTTCGATTGTGTGGTCAAACTGAGTGCAGTATTGACATGATGGGTGTGTCTAACTCATACACTCTCGTGCATAGTTCCCTGGTGCTCCGTAATTATAGAAAATGACATGTCCATGACCTCTACCAGGTCCTCCTCCTCCTCGCCCTCGTTCACACCCCTGATATCCTTAGCGCGCTCCTCCTACACCCTGATCTAGAGGTCGATTTTATGCTTGCATTCGATACGTAGGCATCATTTCCATCATCAATTCGTAGCTACGGTAGTGGTGCTCATCATGGCCCGCCGATTTGCAGAAATCACAGAACAATTGTTGTAGTGTCTGTACAAACTTTTGCAGCAAATGACAATTATCTGTTACATGTTTTTTGGCCACCTAACAAATAGCACACCATAGCGTGTGCCCCGCACTTGATCCTGCTAGAGCTTCGTGCCTCAGAGGCATCACCCCCCACCCCTGTGATATAATTCACGAAGACAGAGAAATGATCCCTATCATGCCCCTGGCTCTTACACTTGAGGCACCAGACTTCCTTGCACACCTCTAGCCAAACCTCCTTTTCTTTTTTCAAGCTCTGCAATTCCAAACAGAGGTTCTGCAACTGCAAGTGAATTTATTGGACTCCCAAAGACGCGTCTTGAATAGGCGTCTCATGCAATCTCATCGTGATTTCCAAATCTTTTGCTTGAGTTCCTATCTTTTGTTGTGATAAAGCAATCCTTAGGTGGGGTAGGAGCGAGGCTATAAACCACTTGCGATGTTGACTATCTATGATATTCATATTAGCCTCATGGATCACGCACTTCAATCTTTGATCTAACCCCCAGGGCATTTCACCAGTCCTCATCGTGACTTCCTTAAATCCAATTACTAACTGCGAGTCAAACTTAGGCTTACCGAATTCTTTGTTCAAAGTCACTTGAGTGTCTACTAATGATGCCAACAGGTCATCGGTGCATTACTTAATGTACCATGTCAGCACATGATCCTATAGAGCGGTAACCAATTGCGCCTTCTTTATATTATCATCTGTAATATGTTGTGATGTTCACACAACCTTCGTAACAAACCAAAACTAATATGGATCTTCACTTCCTAAGCCCTTGAAAACTAGCAACTTCATGGTATTTGACATGTTGAAATACAGTGGTGGTGGTGGTGGTGTGGGCAAAGGTGTATGTTGTGGAGGTGAAGGTGGAGGTGGCATGGACGGATGATGTATTCATGGAAAACCTTGTCTTATCAACTAGACAACGCTCTGTCGTGAGGCCTGTACCGCTCTCTCGTCATCACTTGAAGGAGGTCCAATCAACGAGCTATATTCAAGACCTGCTTTTTCTTGGTTTCTAAAGCTCCATCCACTTCGCGTAGATCCAAACATCAAGGTAATGGCATAACCCATTTTTCACATAAGAGAATCTTAATCTAGGTATTCAAAAATCTCAAATAATTACCTCGCGGTCCCTTGAAGAAGTGTCCTTTGATTCACTATAACTAACTGAGGTGTCAACCACAAACTCTGTAACAAATCCTCTGATAACTCGATCGAGCCAATGGTCCACAATGCACACGATCTTATCTTCATAGGCTTCTAACCTCAGCACTAGCTCTGGAGTCCACACTATTGGACCGTTAAGCCTCCACCTTCCTTGGCCATCTACAAATTTAGCTATCCACTCGTATAGTTCAATAGGGAAGGTGCAGAAGAAAATTTCGTGTATTTTTGTGTAAAAATATATGTCCAGCCACTGCTCTTTTGCCAGGCATGGATTTCTGTTCTCTTGCGTCACGAATTTGTGGGTCTTCCTATCCAACCACTTCTCAATTTCCTTTTTGGTCGAATTCCAGTGATGTGACATCACACAACTCTTTATGCAGATCTTGGTCCAGGAAACGGAACCATTTTTTGGCTTAAGGGGTCTTGACCCAAGTTCAGAGTTAGTTGTGCCAAACAAAACCCTACACTACTGGCCCTTTCTGCATCAATCCGCGTAGCACCGACTGAAGTCTCACCCAAGGCAGTACAAGGGGATGTTGGAACCAAGTTTCCGCATCCAGATATTAGTTTGATGTCTTTTTATACCCTATATTTGCATCCGCGCAGATCGATAAGCCCTTAGGGCTTGGTACTGCAATTCCCTTCGAACGGCCTTTAGACTTTTGCAAAGGTCTACGACTGGCTTTTGTGGACCCTTGATCCGGATTTAAACAGGAACGCAGTAAAATATAGAGATAACCATATACACAAAGATGCAGCGGAAATAATGCTTCATTTCATTAATTGAAAATACCGAAATATGCTTACAACCAGAAATGGAAATAAACCAGCTAGGGCAATGGTAGCTTATCTCTGAGAAGAGATGTGCGGCTACATGCCTCTGAACTGTTCCCAACTGTGTTACAATGAGGCTCGAAGGCCTATTTATTGTTGAGAAACAATGGAAAACCCTTCACATTCCAAAACCTAACCCCAGAAAATGAAACACCAAATTGTGGGCCCCGTTTTGGGTAAATTGGTACATCAATTTCCCGGGGGCGTAACTTTGGCATACGATCTCCGTTTGACGCGTACGATAACTCGTTAGAAAGATATATCCGAGAACTACCACTTTGGGAAGGTGACACTGCTGGCGGACTTTGAGATCTTGTCCTTCATGAAGCCACCCAATACTGTACGGCTGTGGGTGTGGTGTAGTCGGTAGGCCCAACCGCTTCACGACCTCTCTGAAATAAGGTTCTTTTGGCTGCCACTGTCGACAATGAATTGCAGCGGCGAACCCTTCACCCACATCTGTGAGTGGAAAAGACGTTCCCCCTCCTCTGGCTCATCGGGCTCATTCTTCTGGATCTTGGCAGTGGCAACAGTGGCGCTGGGATCCGCATCAATGATTTGTTTCCCTTTGC
>APFE031458913.1:0-21292 GCA_000404065.3 Pinus taeda | reverse complement strand
TACATACTTGCAAGTAGGAATTTTAACTTTTATTTTTTGATTCGACTAATAATCTTAAATGTTGTATTGACCTTGTAGCGAAGAGAAAATTTTGACTTATATCTACCAAGTTTAAGCTGGAGTACATGCATGCATCCTGTAGTTTTATGCTTGATTTTTATTTTTGGTTTTTAATTTATTTGAGTATGCATGCCCTCCATGTCGATGATCATTTGAAATAAAATATTGTATGTTGTTTGTTGTGCTTGTAAATCTGTTTGCCTCGTTGTCTTAGCTGCCTACTGAATTACAAAAGTTGGTGCAAAACAATCCTGTCAACTGAATGCAAATTGTCATAAAGAGTTTTGCTTTTGCTCAAAGGAACTTACAATTTACAAGGATTGTAGAAGAATTCCCCAACCATGTTGAATTATTCATGTGGGAATTTCTGCATAGTAAAAAATTCCAAATTAATAGCACTGTTACATATAAAAATAACAGGTTAAAACTCACTTTAATACTATTGAAGTTGAAATATATTTCTTAGAAGTCTAAACAATATTGAAGTTGAAATATATTTCTTAGAAACTTAATGAATGTGGGATTAAAATGAATATAGATTAATTCATTTGTTTTATAAATAAATTCACTACTCTATTATTATTACGGATCTTCGTAATTGATTAAAAATGATAATTTTTTATTTTTTAAATTATATCAATTAAAATCATTCAATTCAATTCATATTGAATAAATAAGTAAAAATATATTTATGAAAGAGTTAACAATTTCATTGGGCTAACTTAGCTTTCTATTCAACCATTTTTATAGTTGTCCATTGATTCAATTAAGTAATTAAGTTAAGTTTTTTTTTTTGGGAGGAAATTACACTATATTCTCATTTTGATTGTGCTATTTTCATATTGACACTGCCAAGTTAATCAATTAATGCGTTGGGATTGCACTTTTCATTTTTTTATTAAATAGTGTTGTATTCTCCCTTGAAAGGCTGATAATATTGGGAGGATGCTAAATTCAAATGTACATGTGTCTTTAAAATGATCACAATTTAACAATCTTATTGGCCTCCCTTTTCACCTTTTGGGGCAATCACTAGTTTCAAAATCCATCTTCTAACTATTCCTCAAATATTGTTACTATTAAATTGTAACTTTTTATGCACTTTAAAAATCCTCCAAGTAACAAAAGGAACAAAAAAATTCGATGACAGAAAAAGAACAATTATATCAAAGGTGATGACCCCGATCAGGGTGCGTGCTAGTGGTTGGAAATTCCTGCAGGAAGTAATGAGGTGTACATATGAATTACGTACCACTGCCTCCAACACGCTCAAAACGATGGGTGTGCTGGCCCTTAGCATGAGTGCATGCAAGGGTGGTGGGAAGGTGGTAGAGACGATAGTGGAGAGACAAGGTTTATAAAAGCAAATGGTAGACAGGTGGGTAAGGATGGTGAGTTTGCTTGCAGAGTAAGGAGCTGGAGCAGGAAAACGGGAAGGCGTCGATACCAACAACATCAAACTTGGAGATGGTCTACAAGGAGCAACGTGTATGTTTCTTGGCTTTTTGCCTCCTTTGCAATGAGGACCTAGTTTGGTTTTTGCTGGGGGGAGAGGGGGATAATTTGGAAGGGTAATTGGGGGAAATGGAGGAGGTGACTGGATGTAATGGTTTGGCTATGCATCTTTGTAATGAGCTTGCCAGGTATCGACCCTGCCTCTGGCTGTTTTGACCTTGCATTGTTTGGTAATGGGAATTTGGGTACAACACACTGAGGGCTGAATGGGGCTGGTCGATGGGGTCTAGTAGGAAGAGGATTTGTGTCTGAGGCTGAAGGCAATGAGGGTCAGTTAATATTTCATGTAAGAGATTGGCATTATTGCCAAAACCACTGCAACTGCTGCGGCAACGAGAGAAATTCTTGCGTTAAGAGAATTGCTAGGGTCCTTGAGGGTGATGTTGGGTATGAAAATGACTGGGGTACTACTCTAGATTTCTGGGCAGAGGGGAAAGGGGTTGTAATTCACGGAAGGAAACCTATCCACCTGAGGCTATGCTCACTTGCATGGTCTTGGCTTGGGATTGCCAACCTCATGGTGTATGAGAGGCATTGGGGGTGGAGGGGTGAGATGATAGAAGGGTTATGGAGTCTAGCCCTTTCAGAGGACCGACTCTCCGCCCATCTCGCCTCCAACACTGATAGTAAATGGAAAATGGAAATGAATGGGGAGGATGACGACATCGACAATTCAATTCAGGGAAGCAACCAGTGGTATAGTATGTCAATTTTTTTTTGGTTAACAAATCTTTGTTGTGAACAAGTTTCGGGAAACTTTGACATGGCTCGGCCTGCGAGAGGTCATGGATGTGGAAGATGGGGTCGGGAGCCTAGAAAGGATAAGGATTGAGCACGTCGGAGCCCTGCAAAGGGAGGAAGTCGATAGAGCATCTTATGAGTGAAGCTACTGCAAAATATCATGAAGGTACGGATGAAGGCATACAAAATCTATTAGAAGAATAGGAAGAGGAAATTAAGCAGAGTAGTGAGACGGAGAAGGATATGGAAAATTGGAAGACACTCATCGCGGATCCTAGGAACACTAGAGGAAGGATAACACAATTTAAGAAAACATTGTACCTCCACTGGCTAATGAAAATCTTGTTGGGTAAGGCCATGGAACAAATCTTGGTAGGTATGGCCGTTTCTGTCCAAGGGATGCCGAGATACAAACAAGATCTACAGAAAATTTAGTTCCAACTCCACAAGCATGATATTAGGTTGGACATAATCGAAAGACACATTCCATGCATCCTGGAACTGTCGGGGATGCCTGGAGCAATTGTTAAGGATCCCGCGCCAATGGAATCGGCCTTGGAGGAGCAGAAGGGCTAGTCAGTTTACCATGTTTACTTTTGTTATATATGCGGTTAGCATTTAATTTTCACCATGAAAGTATATGTATAGATAGAAATATAGAGTCTGGTCATGAAACAGAGACATATATAGCTTGGCTGGAAATATTGAAACTTTATTATTTTTGGATGGCTTACAATGAGGATAGGTGGCCAATAGACTTGGTTTCCCATTGGGCAAGTTGAGGCCACCTAGCCAAACTATGTGGTGTAAATTTTTCGATTATGAATAGAAAATGAAAGGTCCTGCCAAGCTTAACAAACAAAAAAGTTATAATAAAGGTGATAAATCCATATCCCAAAACCCGATTGTCAACCTCCACAACCAAAGAAAAGGAAAATTCACCAAGGTGTAGAGAGAATGGCTTGCCAAGTAAGGATCACTAACTAATGTGGTGCCTCCACTTCCTAATGCAACTACATAGCTATCGACCATCCACCATGCCAACCCAGAGGAGCTTTGAGAACTAGAGGACAAGGTAAAACCCGAGCCCTCAAACCCCCGATGCCACCTACAACAAACATCTCTCCTCTGGAAGCAAAATTTTAAATAATTAATAGCACACATAGCTACAACCTTCGCATTAACTACATGTATCCACAACTTCATGAAAATCAACAATGTGATACACCAACCCTCATTCCGAAGAGAGAGACGCACCCACTTCTACACCGTTGAAGAGCTAGGGTTTTTAGGCATTTGTAGGAGTAAGAACTCCATGGAAGGGCGCAAAGGAGGGAGCTCCACTCCCTCCTACAGGCAGTGGCTAGCCGAGGTAAGAAACCAATAGAGAGTGTCAGAGGTCCTTTAGGTGAAGGGATAAGGAACATGAAAGAGGAGCTAGAATTAAACAAGTCAAGGGAGAATAACAACAATATAGAAAATAAGGAAGAAGACAAGGAACAGGGAGCGAAAAACAAAGCACAAAAGGGGCCATGTAAACCCAAAGTTGAAGTCAGACCCAGAGTAGTTTTAAATGATCCTGCTCTGTAGGCGCACAGGGACCACATGCAGACATATGCTATCATTTGTAAATTCATGGGATGATGGCCCACTGAAAAGGCTTTACAGACATGGATTAAATACAACTGGAAACCAAAAGGAAGCATTGACCTACATCTTGGGTCAAAGGGTTTCTTCACTGTGGTCTTCACAAATATTGATGATAAAGATAAGGTGTTTGAAGGAGGGCCCTACTTTTATGCAGCAACAAACCTCTACATGCGACCATGGGTGATGAATTTTGTCCCTGAGTGAGAAACTTTCACTTCGGCCCCTGTCTGGGTAAGACTCTACTCTCTATCTCTTGATTACTGGCATACAAAATTATTATCTGCCATAGGAAACAAATTAGGGCATTTTTTCAAAGCTTCTGAGGCCACCAAAAGGGGAAAGTACACTTCCTTCGCATGAATATGTGTGGAGATGGATCTCTTTGGAGCTCTACCTGATGAGGTCATCTTGGAAGTTTTTGATGAAGAATGGGTACAAACAGTATACTATGAACATATTCCTTTCAGATGTCAGAGGTGCCATGAGCATGGGCACCTATTTAGAGACTTCCCTCTCAGTAAAATAGAGAACAGAAGTAACGCGACCACAATGAAAGATATTGAGGCCTTTCACAAAGTGGCACATAGAGGAAAAGAGGGCAAGAGGGAGCCAAATCAACATCAAACAGAAGGGCAACACGCTAATCTGAATAGGTTCCAAGTACTTGAAGAAGAAGAAGAGATAACAAAATAAGATCAGGTTATGGAAGGAAGCCCAATGGAGAAGGAGAAAGAAGAAGACAGAGTACAAACACATGATATTAACAAATAGAAAGAGAGTATGGTGAGCGGTGCAGAGCTAGAGTTGGACCAAGAAATGACCCAGAGTGAGATGGAAATGGAGGATCATGAACCGTAGGAGATTCTTGATAGGGAACACCTAGATTTGGAATGGTTCTTGAAATAGGGGACCATGAGTGGGGTAGAATCATTACCCCATGAAGAGTTAAATAGAGTACAAAATTTGTTCCTATGGAAAACTTAGGCTAAAGGGCTGGACAGGCAAAGAAAAAATGAAAGGCAGTGCAACAAAGGTGTGAAAACTATGAAAATCACACCTGGATTAGCACCCAAAAACCCAGGAAAGAAAAGAGGCAGGAAAAAGCAGAACAAGTTATTGATGGAATGTGGAAAGCTAATGATAGATTCAGGTAAGATGAAAGAACTAACCAACTACTCCTTTACGAATCTTTAATAATGAAGTTTACATCTTGGACTATTAGAGGTCTAGGTAGTAAAAGAAAACAAAGAATTCTTAGTAATAGAATGAAACAAGAAGCTCCTTTATCTAGGAAACTAAATGTTCCATTCAAAAAATAAAAGAAATTCACAACAAATGGCTCAATAGATTTGAGTTTCTAGAAGTCAAAGCAGATAACACAGCAGGGGGCATACTTACTCTTTGGAACCCCCAAAAGATTGGAATAATAGATGCCGAGGCATATAGAAATTATTTATCAGTGGTTATATAGTCGGTGGGAGATAGGGAGACCTATCTTGTCATGAATGTTTATGTCCCTCAAAGAATGGATGATAAACTCAGGTTTCTAAATTCTCTTATGGAGCTTAGAGATAAACATGTAGATGTACCATGGATCTTGTGTGGGGACTTCAACATGATCAAATCACTTTCAGAGAAAAAAGAGGGAACCAGAACTTTAAGAAAAGACTCTTCAGCATTTCAAACTTTTATAGATAATATGAAGCTTGTTGATACTGACACGAGTAACGATCTCTTTACTTGGAACAATAAAAGAGGAGGAGAGTCTCAAGTAGCCTCAAAATTAGACAGATTCATAATATCAAAAGACCTTATGCTCACCAACAAGGAAATGATAACGAGAATTCTCCCGTTTGGAGGCTCACCCACCCAAACTTCATCAAGAACATCACAAAATGGTGGACAGAAGATCTGCATATTCAAGGAATAAGAATGTTCCAGCTACACAAAAAACTAAAGCACATTAAGGTCAAACTTAAAGATTGGAACAAGAATGAATTTGGCAATATTTTTGCAGCGAAAAAAGCTGTTGAAGATAAAACGTGGGAACTCAATCAAACCCTTATCATTGATGGCTTTGATAAAGATAGAAATGACCAAGTCACCAAACACCATCAAGACTGGGAGAATTTATGTAAACAAGAGGAAATATTTTGGAGACAAAAATCCAGAGTTCAATGGCTGAAAGAAGGGGAGCGTAACACTAGATTTTTCCACAAATCTACCATAGTGAACATATCTCACAATAGGATCTCTTCAATCAAGGATGAGGGTGGTCATCTTATTAATTCCCATGAAGATATAGAAGATGTGTTAGTTCAACACTTTCATGGAATAACACAAGAAACCATTCCATACAGAATGCATTTTATCAGGGATCTAATAGGACATATTCCTAGACTGGTTACTAGACTGGTTACTAGAGAGGATAATTTCAATCTCAATACCAGTGACAGAAGAGGAGGTTAGTGAGCTCATAAAAAAAATGCAAAATGGTAAAGCGATAGGCCCTGATGGTTTCAATGTGGATTCTTTAAAGCTTGTGGGAATATTGTTAAATAGGATATTCTGAACGTAGTGGAAGATTCCAAGTTGAATAGAACTATTTTGAAGGTGCTCAATACTTCCTTCATCTCCCTAATCCCCAAACAGGACAATGCTCAGACTCCAAACAGGTTTATACCCATAGCCTTGTGCAATGAGGTATATAAGATAATATCCAAGGTTGTTTCTAACAGACTCAAACCACTTCTTCCTACTCTAGTTTCTGTGGAGCAATCTATTTATGTGGAGGGCAGACAGATTCTCAATAACATCATTCAAGGGCATGAGGTGGTGCACTCATTGATAAGCAATAGGAAGGCTGGTATGATTATGCATTTGGACCTAGCCAAAGCTTATGATAAGTTGAATTGGACCTATATAAGGAGGGTCCTTATTGCTTTTGGGTTTGATCATAACTGGGTAAGATGGGTCATGGCCCTGGTAACTTCTTCCAGATTTTCAATTCTGGTTAATGGTTCTCCTTCGAAGACTTTTACTCCTTCCAGAGGCCTCAGGCAGGGTGATCCACTCTCTCCCTTTCTCCTCATCCTCGTGATGGAAGGATTGGGTTAGTCTATCAAGAATGCGAAATAAGTTGGTAATATCAAAGGCCTCCAACTTTCAGAGACTAGTCAGGCTTTGACCCGTCAACAATTTGTTGATGATACTATGCTGCAGGGAATCCCCACGGCCAAAGAAGCTCTAGCATATAAACATATCCTGTTTGACTTTGCCATGGCTACAGGTATGGAAGCTAATCTCTCCAAATCTAAGATTTTTTTCTTTAATACTAATTTTTCTATTTAGAAAAATATCTCCAGGATTCTAGGCTTTCAAAGGGATGTCCTTCCCTCCAAATATTTGGGAGTTCCTCTTACTAATAAACCTTTGCACAAGGGCATTTGGGAGTCGGTGATTAATAAGATGCAGGATAAAATAAGGAAATGGACCTTTAGATCTTTAAACTTGGTTGGTCGGTTAGTGCTTACAAAAGCTGTTCTCCAATCAATCCCCATCTTCATGCTATTAGCCCTTCCAGCTCCAAAAGGAGTTTTGCAACATTTTAGAACCATCCAAAGAGACTTTCTTTGGGGGAAGGGGGAGGAAAGAAAGAATGGGCCTTGGTATCCCGGGAGAAGATTTCCAAACCTAAAAAATATGGGGGTCTTGGACTGGATGATCTGGAAGCACTAAGTAAAGTTTTAGGGGTGAATTTATGGTGGCGCTAGGTAAAAGACCCAAAGGCACAGTGGGCTAGTATCTGGAAAGAAAAATATGCCATCACGTGGCAAGATAATGATCTCATAAGGATGTCTGGCATCATAAAGGGCTCACACATCTGGAATAAGGCCTGGGGGAATAGGGGATTAGTACAAAAAAACAGTGTCTGGGAGATCAGAGATGGTGATCTTTCTTTATTTTGGGAGGATAAATTGCCACAAGAACCTACACTGTTAAGAGAGGACCTTCTGGATCTCAAGAAAGAAACTGATACCAAAAGTTTATTTAAGGTAAAATATTTTTGGGATCAAACCAATAGTGAAGGAAAATGGATAACCTGGAAGAATATGGATCACAGGGAAGATAGCCCATTGAAAGCTAAAGTAGAGGCACTTCTGACAATATTGGAACAAAGGAAAATTTTAGTGACATGGGGGCATGATCAACTTAGATGGGGCAACAATAATGCAGGCACCTTCAATATTAAGGAGGCAAAACACATACTCCTTGAGCTGGATTCCACTGAACCAGACAGGGTTTGGCAGAACATATGGAGACATCAAGGATGGATGAAGATTAAACTCTTCATGTGGTTGGTTCATCATAGGAAAATTCTGACTTGGGATAACATTCAGAAGAGGGGTGTTATGGGCCCTTCCATATGCCAGCATTGTGAAGCCCAAGAGGAAATAATGGAGCACCTTCTCAATAATTTCATTTTCACCTCTTAGCTGGAGGATACTTTTTCCACCATTTTCTAGCAGATAGACAGGGATAAAGGAAGCATTATCAATACCCTAATCAATTGGAGATGTAACTTCTCTAATTTTGATCTTCTAGGCTCAGCCTGGGCTTTAACGCCAAGCTTCATAATATGGACTGCCTAGAAAGAAAGGAAAAACATAATCTTTAAGAATGAAAAAAGTTCCCCCCAACGCCTTTTTTAGAAAATCTTAAGACAACTTAAGGAGACGGTAAGTACCATAGTGCGAAATTTCCCTAAGAATCCACCTTCAGAAGTTGAAACACAGATACTTCTTAAGTTGGGTATGCAGGGGCTTATTCCATAGGGCCTGTACAGGAAGGTTTTGAAACTGGATGCTAAGAAGGATTATTGGCATCCTCCCCCTCAGGGTTTTTTGAAATACAACATTGATGGGGCTTCCAAAGATAACCTAGGTATTGCTGGCTCTGGAGGGGTGTTAAGGGATGAAAAAGGTAGTCTCCTTTTTATTTTCCATTGCCATTTGGGCGGAGCCACTAACAATATGGTGGAATTAATGGATCTTGAACAATGTTTAGAATTCCTGAAGTAGGATAATCTCTGGAATGTTATTGTCGAAGTTGATTTAGAGTTAATCATAAACTCGATCAAAAGAATCAACTGTGGCACGGAGCCAGAAAAAGTCTCAAAACAATGGAGGCTGTTCCAGGTATTTCAAAGGATTCAGCTTCATCTTCGAGGCTTACATATCATGAGTTTTAACCATGTGCGAAGGAAAACAAATAAATTGGTGGAAATCTTGGCCAATCAAGGAGTGCTCTGTACCAAAAGCAGGGTTGCGCTGAGTCGGCCTGAAATGCCTCTGAATAGATTAAAGGCACAATGTCATGACCAGGTGGATGAGGACATAATGGTGTTTCGAAACAAAGACACAAAGGCAGGGTTTAGTTGATTTGGACTCTTTATGTAGTGTCTTTTCCGAAGTAATAACATTCTGGGGATGCAGGTCACTGTCGACCTCCCCTACCCCCGATAGTATGAACATAGGAATTTCAAATGGAAGTTGCTCGCGGAGATGGGTTCATACGTGGGGCCAGAATTCCGGCTTTCCCAGTAGCCTTAAAACTCCTGTTTTCCTTCTGTGGTGGCAATACCGCTCTTAAGGTGGTTTTTCATCCATCGCATGCCCTTCACGCAGGAAGCGGTTTTGCGGAGTTGGGAGAAATTCCACTCACCAAGCAACACGTGGCATTATACGGGGAAGGAATACCACCCTCATCGCACGATAACTATCAGTGGGTTAGGCTCGTGCGATATGCTCCTCGGCCATCAGATCATGCAAGGCAGATCTACGATCAGGAACAAGCGAGCATGTTGGTGGGTCCAGGATGGCTATTGCGTGGTTAATCACCGCGCTACTAGGTATTGCGATATTATCCTCCGCCCTTGGATCTGGAGTGGAGGATCGACGGTCAAGGAAAATGGTGCTGATCTGAGGAAGAATATCTTTCGGGCAGGTTTTGCGTCATGATGGGAATTGGTGGCTTTCACGTTCTCTACATGCTCGAGGGTTATCCCCCCATTCGGACCCGGAATCCTTTTAGTTGGGTCCCTAATTCCTCATTGGGTCCTATTCGAAATTTTAATTGTTTGCTTGTTTCCAGCCTGATTTGAGCCTCGTCCGTTCGATCTTTGAGGGCAGATCGAACGATCTCGACTTTGTCTGTATTTTGTGTATATTGTAGTTTCTTTGTGGGACCTATACTCAGTGGTTTTGCCTTTAGCTCGGGGCCCTAGGCTGTTAGCAGATGGTTTTTCTTTGGCCCACAGTTCCTTTGGGACTGTTGTATTTTATGTAAGTGGTTTATTGATTCAATGAAATAGAAGGTACGACTCTTGCTTCAGCAAAAAAAGATATTAATATAAAAATCCATATTAAAAATATATTTCTTTTTAATTATTTAATTATTAAATTAAAAATATAATCCTTTTAAAGTGGTTAACAATTCCTAATGCATTTAAGTATCTTCTCATAATTTAATTACATCTTGTAAGTATTGGTTTTCCCAAGAATAAAATGGTTCGTAGTTTTTTTTAATATGTAGTGTGATTACATATCGAGGAAGTAAACATTCTTAGCAATGATGAGATGTTTTGGAAAAATTGACAAAGGTTTGAAGGGGAATTATATTTATTATTTCCATTGGCTAACATTAGACTTGCCATTGAGAAATTTCTTAATAATTTGTTTTGAGCATGACTTGCCATTGGGAAATTTCTTAATAATATGTTTTGAGCATATTGATTGTTAGCAGAAAATCAATGTGATTGAAGCTTGTATATGGAGGGGGCAGTTACATGTTTGCTAGTAGGAATTTTAAATTTTATCTTTTGAGTCGGCTAATCATCTTAAATGGTGTATTGAACTTGTAGCGAAGAGAACATTTTGACCTATATCTACCAAGTTTAAGTCGGAGTACACGCATGCCTCCTGCCGTTCTATGCTAGTTTTTTATTTTTTGAGTGTTTTTGGGGAGGGGGTTTAATTTTTTTTTATTGTTTTTTCCAGCATGCATGCCACCTTTTGACATAAAAGATTGTATGTTGTTTCTTGTGCTTCGTAATTTGTTTGTCTTGTAAATTTGTCTGAATTACAAAAGTTAGTGCTAAAAAATCCTTCCAATTGAATGCAAATTGCCATAAAGAGTTTTGATTTAGCTCAAAGGCACTTAAAATTTAGAGGGATTGTAGAAGAATTCCCCGATCATGTTGAATTATTCATGCGAGATTTCCTGCATAGTAAAAAATGTCAAATTAATAGCACTTTGACATATAAAAATAATAGGTTAAAACTCACTTTAAATACTATTGAAGTTGAAATATATTTCATAGAAGTTTAAATAATATTGAAATTGAAATATATTTCTTAGAAACTTAATGAATGTGATATTAAAATGAATATAGATTAATTCTTTTGTTTTATAAATAATTTCAATATTATATTTTTTTATGGATAATTTCATAATTAATGAAAGATGACAATTTTTGTATATAAATTAAAATCATTCAATTAAATTCATAATGAATAAATAAGTAAAAATATATTTCAAAATGAAATAGTGAACCATTTTATTGGGTAACTTAACTTTCTATTTAAGTAATTAAGTTAAGCTTTTATTTATTTGAAGAAATTTCCCTCTATTCTCAATTTGATTGTGCTATTTTCATATTGACATGCAAAGTTAATGAATTAATGACTTGAGATTGTAGTTTTCATTTTTCTATTAAATAATGTTATATTCTATCCTGAAAAACTAATAATATTAAAATGTTAAATTCAAATGTACATGTATCTTTGAAATGATCACAATTTAACACTCTTTACACATTTTAGAACTGTAATTAATTTCAAAATCCCTATTCTAATTATTCCTTAAATATTGTTACTATTCAATTATATTTTTTCATGTTCTGAGGTGAATAATAGTTAATAATACAAATTAGAGTTATGGATGAGGTTTCCAACCTTACCCTGCTTAATGTGAAAGGTGTGTATTTCCCATTAATTTTTTCTAACTATCCTGTTCCGTATGCAACACTTTTAGTTGGAAAATCTCTACAACTATCAATTTGATTGACACATGTGCGGGGTCGTCCAATTGAATAGATGTGTGTCAAGCTGTAGTGCATAAGATTCACATTAGAGAATATGCTTTCGAGGTCAACCATTTTGTTGGGTTCTACTTTTTCCATGTAGTGTGTTTTCTGGGATGATGTCGACGTCTCCTTCACACATTGTTCACGACATGTGGAAGGTGCAGGTGAGCCCTTCATGTCCACTTAAAATAATTAACACAAATTTCAAAGTAAATAAATGTTAATTTATTATCAACTTTTTGGCTTTTTCATAGTGAACTTGATTATTGACATTGTCTACCTATGGTATGTTTTGGAGTTTTCCAGTGGATTTTTCTTAGGACCCTACAAGGATTGGTTTGAATCAAAAGTTTGAGCTATAAATTCTTCACAATATGATTGTTCCAAGAGTTTTTCAAGATGTTGAATCTATATATGTAGTCAAAAACTCATTTTAAATAACAAAATATGATGATTTAATCAAAAACATGTTGTGGGATTCCATCCCAAAACTTCAAAAAGTATAATAGCTAGAGAATGCCTTATTATTTACTATTTATGTCCAAAACAATATGTTTGGACCACCTTTCCCGAACAAATATTATTTTAATATTTCTTTCATTCCCACTTCCAACCTATATAATATTTTAATATTCACCTTATATTGGTGCAAATATCTTTTTCACAACACTTTTCACTTCCATTACTTACACTTAGACAATTTTCCAGTGATAACCAATTTGCACCAACATTTTTTTTCATTGTGCAAATTACATAGTCCATACTTAGTCTATTTTCTAACTATGCAAGTTGAGGGTGTAGGTTTTGAAGAACTTTCCCACAAAGATGTACTCCCTCATGGATCATCCAACAAAGACTTACTTTTACATGGATCATTCTACAAAGACATGCTTAGTATAATTTCTTAGGCGAAGAAGAATTATCATAGTGTTAAAACAATAATATGAATATATTTATGTTAATGAAGTAAGTAATTCTTATTTCCATAAAAGGATAAAGTAAGAGCTTATCTCAAAAGCATAAATTCCACAGAAACTCTTACATGATAAAACAATAAATTTATATCTAAACATGCAATGGATAACTCTTGCCCACCAAAAATATAGGAGAAAGAATAAATTTTCTATCAAATGAGGGAGAATGTCTCAAAAAATACCAATTAAAATATTTCTATGTGAAATACGTCAAATTTGATCAACCCTTCGAATTAGATAATTGATGAGAAATTAAGGCTAATACTTTATTTTACATTTTATATTCATATATGTAACTTTACTCATATCTAGGTGAACACGAATACAAATTACACCACCAAGAATTCTAGAGACATTTAAGCATCATGTTACTTCTAGTGCCTGCATACACGATAATTTTGAGGTTGAAGAATCCAAAAAAAGGCTCTTACACTTTGTGACAACAAAAAAATCTTTAAGTTTTCCAACTTAAACATGTATTATGTTCCATGGTTGTACCAACAACTACATACTCTACATTAATTTTATAATAGATTTATAGGCTTCATGATTTCATTGATTATTTCTTTAATTAGTTCTTCGCTTGTTTTATGAAGAATTTTCTAATCAAATCTTCAATATGATACATTGATATTTATAGGATTTCTCTTGTTTTAATAATAAATTACATATTTACATTCAATTTCCTTCCAAATTCAACATTCAACTATTCACCTAAGATCAAATTCCAACTCAACGCTAGTTATAAAACACTAAATAACAATATCATTTCATTAATAGACAAAAGTTTATACACTTATTTGAACAAAAGTAGTATGTTGGAAACTGAAGAAGCTAGAGCCACTCTCTACACAACTGTAGGCACAACTAGACTACAAATGTCTTTCCACTAGCCACCATTGAGCTAGATTTGATGGCTTAGGAGGAAGCTTCTCTCAGGGTTCTATAGATGGAAATTAGGTTAAAGGACATGAAGGATACTCTCCTTCATACACAAATATTCCTATGTTGTCTTTCAACCACAGACCCAAGCCTTGTTATCTCTCATCATGTGACCACTCTAGGTCTACAGAGCATAAGGGAACCATTTTTAGTGTTTTTTGTGCATATATTCAACAATATTTCTTAACATTTTCATTTGGAATTCTAGCTTAGGCTGATAAATCCATCATTGAATTCCATCACTAATTCGGTAGTCCATAATTTCACATATAGATGATTCTTTGTCACCCCAAGAAAAGTCACATTTTCAACCCACATGTGTTTTTGGTTTTTATTCGAGAGTTCTAATGGTTCACTGGCATACACCTCTCTCTCTCTCTTGCACACATTTTGCTTACACTACTCACCACTATCCTCTACCCTGCTTTACCCCACACATGCTCCCAACATGAGAATTTGGGGTTCCTCCTCGAGCTATGTGGTCCCTTAGAAGTCTAGTAGCTCAGTAAGACTTCCATAATTCCTTCTCACAATTTCTAGTAGTTGGGTGGTTAAAATGTCAAACTAGAATTTTAGTACATTGAATTCAGGTAAGGTAGGAAACTTCCCAGATCCCCCTTACAATTGATCCCTCAAGCATTGAGAGTCATGCTAGGTGGTCTCTTCTTTAGTTTTAGCAATATATTTAATAAAAATTAATATATACATCAAATGAATTTTGTTAAAATACCCACACTGACCATTCTAGTATTATCTATCTTAATTTCATATCACAAAACATGGGTTTTAAAAAGGGGTGTTATATATGTGCTCAACCTTAACTCCATCAACTATGAGTTTTATTTCCATTTTTATAAGTTCTA
Source organism: Pinus taeda (assembly GCA_000404065.3). NCBI lineage: Eukaryota > Viridiplantae > Streptophyta > Pinopsida > Pinales > Pinaceae > Pinus > Pinus taeda. The sequence continues at coordinate 6,401 of APFE031458913.1, read as the reverse complement.
GATTTATTATATGTCTAGGCTATATTATCATATCTTATCTTAAGAAAAACCTAGTGTCCTACAAGGCAAAGTCTTAGTCACTTTTTCCTACAAGGCATATTAATCTAGTTGCTTTGTTGAACTTGATTTGTTACTCTATGTCTTAAACGCTTTGTATGTCCTAGTTTCCCAACTAACAAGTAAGATTACTATTTTTCTAAGCTTTTTGATTAAGGGGGTGTTTTGAACTCATCTCTCAACACTCATTGGTCTTGTTTTCTCAAGGAGGTAAATTAACCATGTAGCCTCTATAGTTTTATTCTAATTATGTATTTTATGTTTAAAAATAAAATAGAAATGAAGCTCTTAAAGAAAAAAATAAATAAATAATTCATTTAAGTGCAGTTTGTGTGCTCATGTTACTATGAAGGCATATAGTTACTATCCTGGTATTTTATTTGTTAATTTTGCATCATCATAATTTATGTTAAACTTAAATCTATTAGAGTTATGATAATTGGTATTATGAATTACTATTCACTTTAGAAGAATATGAAAAGTCTCAACTAAATATGAATAGTCATCTAGATTTTAAGAGACCTCTTAAAAGATAATCCTCGAACAAATTGAGATGGAAAATCAGTGATCTTCGGATGCGTTTATCAACCATCGTGGGGAAGTGAAGAATAACTTTGCCAGCCATCTCTATTGTGCTCTTCATTTACGTGGATTGAGACCCTTTTTAGATCAACAGGATTTGCAGGAAGGACTACCTTTTCCTTCTCAATTAGAACCTGTAATTAGAAATGCCTCCGTCCATGTTGCCGTCTTTTCACCAAAATATGAAGAATCCCATTGGTGTTTACATGAACTCCTCCTCATGCGAGAGTCTGGGGCTCCAATTATCCCTGTTTTTTACCATGTCAACCCGACTATCTTAGAGATTATGGTCTCAGCTTGCACCAGGTCAAAACGAAGACAACGTTCGACTCTCAACACAAGAAGAGTATGATAATTTACTTGAATGTAAATTATCATAAAGAGTTTTGGTTTTGCTCAAAGACATTTATAATTTAGAAGGATTGTAGAAGGATTCCCCAGTCATTTTGAACTATTTTTGCGAGAATAAATTAATAGCACTATGACATATAAAAATAACAGGTTAAAACTCATTTTAAATACAATTGAGTTGAAATATATTTTTTAGATGTTTAAATAATATTGAAGTTGAAATATATTTCTTAGAAACTTAATGAATATGAGATTAAAATGAATATAGATTAATTCATTTGTTTTATAAGTAAATTCGCTATTCTATTATTATTACGGATAATTTCATAATTGATTAAAGATGACAATTTTTTATTTTTATTTTTAAATTATATCAATTAAAATCATTCAGTTCAATTCATAATGAATAAATAAGCAAAAATATATTTTAAAACGAAACAGTTAACAATTTCATTGGGCTAACTTAGGTTTCCATTCATCCATTAATTCAATTAAGTAATTAAGATAAGTTTTTTTTTTTTTGAGGAAATTACTCTATATTCTCACTTTGATTGTGTTATTTTCATATTGACACTCCTAAGTTAATCAATTAATAAGTTGAGATTGCACTTTTCATTTTTTTTATTAAATGGTGTTGTATTCTCTCTTGAAACGCTGATAATATTTGGATGCTAAATTCAAATGTACATATGTCTTTGAAATTATCATAATTTAACAATCATATAGGCCTCGCTTTTCACCTTTTGGGGCAATTGCTAGTTTCAAAATCCTTATTCTAACTATTCTTCAAGTATTGTTACTATTAAATTGTAACTTTTGATCCACTTTCCAAATCCTCCAAGTAACAAAAGGAATAAAAAAACTCGACAACAGAAAATGAACAATTATAACAAAGGTGACAAAGCCATATCCCAAAACCCCACTGTCAACCTCAAGAACCAAAGTAAAAGATAATTCACCAAGGTGTAGAGAGAATGGCTTGCCAAGTAAGGATCACTAACCAATGCAACGCCTCCATTTCCCAATGCAACTACATAGCTATAGACCATTAACCATGCTAGCCCAAAGGAGCCCTGAAAACTAGAGGATGAGGTAAAACCCATGCCCTCAAATCCCCGATACCACCTCCAACAAAAACCTCTCGTCTGAAAGCAAATTTTAAAACAATTAATAACACACATAACAAAAACCTTTGCATTCACTGCATGTATCCACCACTCTTTCCGAAGGGAGAGACACACCGATTTCTACACCCCATCACGAAGGATATAGTAACACATTAAAATAATAACCAAGTTTCTTTTAAAATGATATTAATATAAAAATCCAAATTAAAAATATAATCATTTTAAATTGGTTAACCATTCCTAATGCATTTAAGTATCTTCACATAATTTAATTACATCCTATAAGTATTGGTTTTTCCATGAATAATGTGGTTGTATTTTTTTTAATAAGTAGTCTAATTTCATATTGAGAAAGTAAACATTCTTAGCAATGATGAGATGTTTCGGAAATCGACAAAGGTTTGAAGGGGAATTGATATTTTTTATTTCCAGTAGTTAGCATTAATGACTTTCCATTAGGAAATTTCTTAATAATCTATTTTGAGCATGACTTGCCATTTTGTGGAATTTCTTAATAATATGTTTTGAGCATATTGATTGTCATTAGAAAATGAATGTGATTGAAGCTTGTATATGGAGGGAGGAGTTACATGCTTGCAAGTAGAAATTATAAGTTTTATCTTTTAAGTCGGCCAATCATCTTAAATGGTGTATTGACCTTATAGATAAGAAAACATTTTGACCTATATCTACCAAGTTTAAGCTCGAGTACATGCATGCCTCCTACAATTTTATGTTTTTTTTTTTTTTTGGGGGGGGGGGGGGGGGGGGGGGGGTGGGGACGTCCATGCTGATGATCATTTGATATAAAATATGTATGTTGTTTGTTGTGCTTGGTAATTTGTCTACCTTGTAAATTTGTTTACCCACTGAATTACAAAAGTTAGTGCTAAAAAATCCATTAAATGCAAATAGTCATAAAGAGTTTTGATTTAGCTCAAAGGCACTTACAATTTAGAAGGATGGTAGAAGAATTCCCCAATCATGTTGAATTATTCTTGGGAGAATTTCTGCATAGTAAAAAATGTCAAATTAATAACACTTTGACATATAACAATAATAGGTTAAAGCTCACTTTAAATACTATGTCTACTCAACCTGATCTTATAATTTAATGGCCTGTGATCCATCATATGCCCTAAGATTACAAAACAATAACTAAAATCTAATCTCTCCCCCCCCTTGTTAGGATTCTGAACTGGTTATGATTCAGTTCCACCTTTTCCTCAACTAGATCTTGAGATCCCCAATGACCCACAAACCTCTAATTAACACCTAAATTAGGATTTCTTATCCCTACAAAATCTCACCAGACTAGATCTAATCAGGTTCTCAAACATTCGAGAACACTTACAATTCAAACCTATTAATAACTTATAAAAGATACATTTAATCAACCCTAGGAAACCAACTCCCTAGTAATACCAACAACCCCCTAAGCTAACATAGATATAATTTGGTACTTGAGCCAATGCTCCTGCATCACACATGTCATTTCAAGGGTGTGGCTTGTTATCACTAGAGTCTTTTGGCCATGTCCTTCTTTAATTTTTTTCACGAATTACTTTATTTTTTATATTTAGGTCTTTTTACATTTCTCCCTTAACGTTATTATTTTATTACTTCATGTCCATTTAAAATAATCAACATAAATTTTAAAGTAAATAAATTACAATTTATTATCAATTTCTTGGCTTTCTTCATCGTGAACTTGATTATTTGTCATTGTCTACCCATATTATGTATTGGAGTTTTCTAGTGGATTTTTCTCAGAATCCTACAAGGATTTTTTTGAATCACAAGTTTGAGTTGTAAACTCTCCACAATATGAGTTTTCCAAGAGTTTTTCAAGATGTTGAATCCATATATGTAGTAAAAAAAACTCATGTTAAATAACAAAATATCATGATTTAATCAAAAACATTTTTGTGGGATTCCATCCCAAAACTTCAAAAAGTATAATAGTTAGAGAATGCCTTATTATTTACTATTTATGTCCAAAACAATGTGTTTGGACCACCTTTCCCAAACAAATATTATTTTAATATTCCTTTCATTCCCACTTCCAAACTATATAGTATTTTAATATTCACCTTATGTTGGTACAAATATCTTTTTCACAACACTTTTCACTGCCATTACTTACACTTCCACAATTTTCCAGTGATAACCAATTTGCACCAACATTTTTTTGCATTGCGCAAATTACATAGTCCATACTTAGTTTATTTTCTAACTACGCAAGTTGAGGGTGTAGGTTTTGAAGAACTTTCCCACAAAGATGTACTCCCTCATGGATCATCCAACAAGGACTTACCTTTACATGGATCATTCTACAAAGACATACTTAGTATAATTTCTAAGGTGGAGGAGACTTATCATAGTATTAAAACAATAATATGGATATCTTTATGTTAATGAAGTAAGCAATTATTATTGCCATGAAAGGATAAAGTAAGAGCTTATCTCATAAGCATAAATTCCACAGAAACTCTTACATGATAAAACAATAAATTTATATCTAAACATAATTCCTTCTTTCAGGGAATGGATAACTCTTGCCCACCAAAAATATAGGAGAAACAATAAAATTTCTATCAAATGAGGGAGAATGTCTCAACAAATACCTATTAAAATATTTCTATGCGAAATGCATCAAATTTTATCAACTCTTCCAATTAGATAATTGATGAGAAATTAAGGCTAATACTTTATTTTACATTTATATTCATCTTTGTAACTTTACTCCTATCTAGGTGAAAGAGAATACAAATTACACCACCAAGAATTCTAGAGACATTTAAGCATCATGTTACATCTAGTGCCTGCATACATGATAATTTTGAGGCTGGAGAATCCAAAAAAAGGATCTCACACTTTGTGACAACTAAAAACTCTTTAGGTTTTCCAACTTAAACATGTATTATGTTCCATGGTTGTACCAACAACTACATACTATAAATTAATTTTATAATAGACTTGTAGGCTTCATGATTTCATTGATTATTTCTTTAATGAGTTATTCAGATGTTCTATGAAGACTTTTCTAATCAAATCTTCAATATGATACATTGATATTTCTAGGATTTCTCTTGTTTTAAAAATAAATTACATATTTATATTCAATTTCCTTCCAAATTCAATATACAACTATTCACCTAAGATCAAATTCCAACTCAGCACTAGTTATAAAACACCGAATAACAATATCATTTCATTAATAGAAAAAGGTTTATACACTTATTTGAACAAAAGTAGTATGTTGGAAACTGAAGAAGCTAGAGCCACTCACTACACAACTGTAGGCACAACTAGACTACAAATTTCTTTCCACTAGCCACTGTAGAAATTTTGAATAATTTAACACATATTCAACAGAGATTATCCTGATCATGTACTATTGCGGAAAACATACACAATACATAAGCTCCTCTACGTTGATCATCAATATAGCAGCATCAATAACAATAAAACATCAAGAGCATTCACACATTAACACAGTATGTATCCCGGGGAAAGCATCTCGCTAAAAACCCCAACTATCTGTATATTAATGATTGAGTCATGTAACATTACACAACATAATACTTCTCACAAGTATCTCCACCTCTTTTACACACAATACAGCTCAGATCTGAATCAATCACTGGCTCAAATCTCCTTCGCTGCTTGCCTGCCTCCGCTGCTCAATACCTGCTCAAGAACTGATGATAATTCCAAGGCAACCACGTATTTACTTGGCTAAATCACGTGAGCACAAGCTACAATGTGTGCAAATACGTGGGAAAACTCATTGGCATACTCAATCCTTTGATTGTGCAAGATCTGATGCACAACTATAGTCACAACTGATAGCAATCTGATTCTCTAACACCTGTCCCTGCTGAACTGAACATGCACTGACATGCAACTGAGTTAACTGATGTATTCATTAGTTGTATAATGAGTTAATAACTTGTGAATTAATTAATAACTAATTCACCCAACTCATCTCTAGTCTATTTGCCAGTTAGACTAAATACAACCAGTTTAACAAAGCTAAACTGAACACAACCCCATCAACTGCACCTCCAGTCCACTAAACTCAACTCACTTGAGTTCTAACTGAAGTCCTGCATGCAAATATTAGTCATCCCATAGGTAACAACGTATTTCCTTCTGGGATCTGCATGTACCACATCCGTAGCTCATCCTGAAGTGCTCCAAGAGAATAAGACAAAGTTTATAGTCTAAATATTATTATGAGCTAATAATATGTGACTGTTCTATATTTAGACTGAGCAG
>APFE031458909.1:149464-178117 GCA_000404065.3 Pinus taeda | reverse complement strand
ATTTGGTCCAAGGTATTGGTCCTAAGTGGTTTTGGTCCATGGTATTGAGAAAGGCCTAAGAATATAAAAGGAGGAGAATATCATTAGGAAAAGGCACTCAAGAATTGAATATCTAATGAAGAGCAAGATCTAGAATACAGGTTATTGGGTTATGGTGCATAGCTGGATCTGAATCAAGGATGAACCTTAGTGCTTGATGAAGGATAAGCTCTAATGATGGGTCAATATCTTAAGGCTTGAAGTGAAGTATCTTTGTGTGGTTTTGATCTTTTATCTGAATAACTGGCGCATGTTGTAGTCTGTAAATATGATGATCTGGGTATAACTAAAGTCAGGAATTGTTGTAAAGATTAAATCATCATTTACAGATCTCTACGCAGGTTCACTTTAGAAAATTCATGTATACACGCTGGTTCTGCATATCAAAACAATGTATACATCTTAAATTTGATTTGCAGATCTGTACACAGGTTGGCCTTGAGAAAAGTGTGTATGCACGCAAGTTCGACACATTGAAGTAGTGTATACCTCATAAAATATGCTTTAGCTACTTTTGTTTGTTGTTGCAGTGTTCTGGGTTCTGTTTACTGTGTTCTGGTTACTGTATTCTGGTTACGTCATTCTGAAAAGTGATTGATTGATTCAGTTGTAGTTGGTGCAAAGGAGATTGGTTGATGCAGATATATTTGATGTTTGAATGATGTTATTGATGGATCCAGTCTGAAAATTTATGAAACATGGTCCCTGGAAGAAAAGAGAAGGTTGTAGCCTTTTGTAGGCTGACACCTACATACTAGTAAACATATCAGCTACTACAAGAGCTAGGGGATTGTAGCTCCCTTCCAGGAGAAGCTAGAGAACGAGAGAAGGTTGTAGCCTTCTGCACGTAGAAGCTTGCATACTGGTATAAGACTACACCAGTACAAAAATTGTAAAAAGAATTTTCTTATTAAAAAGAAGATAGAGATGATGGCAGCAGGTGGTTTTCACCCACATTGGGTTTCCACCTTATATATTGTGTTCATGTCTATGATTGTCTGCTCTGTTTTTATTGCACCTGGTTACTTTTTATATGGTTCTGATGCACAGATTAAAGATCAACATAAGATGAATTAACTTAATCATAAGTTTGTAGGATATACGCTAGTTGCCTTATATACAATTGCGTATACATGCAAGTTCCATTAACTGAAGTAGCGTATATGAATCTAATTATGGAAATAAAATATTATTGACCTGCTAATACTGATTCACCCCCCCTCTCAGTATTATTTCGAGTAGGGCTTATGGCAATTCCAAAATGATGGTGGAAGGTGCACTGCAAAGTATTAAAAGACTAGAGGAGTGCTAAGCAAGCAATGAAGGAGAGGTTTGGCCGAGAGGTAGATCGACCATAGAATGCAGGGAAATACACGGGGGATTCAAGCCTCGAGAAGCACATCAAAGGCTGCATGACCAGCTGGGAGAGCCAGGGACTGCCAAGGAATCGATGGGTAGACACATTTATCCATACCCTCGGCACTGCCCCCCGGGCTTGGTACATCCAAGAGGAGCTACGACGATAGACAACTATTTGGGGTACCTTGGAGGAACAGTTCATCAACAATTTTTCATTCAGGGGTAATGAGGCACAAATGACAGGGGTATTCCAGGCAATAATAGGGGTTTTGTTCACCTCAGGGACGTTAGTTGATTGGGGGAATGAGGGAAACTTTCTACAATGCCTGTATGATATGGAATCATCAAGATTTGTGACCTGTGACAAAATAGATGCAAAACCAGAGAAGGATGGATTGGAGGGGCTTAGACACCTGGCCTTTGGAGATACGGAAGGGGAAAGAGGTATTCGGGAGAGCCCTTCAATAGATGGTGCCCATCTCTTACCAGTTAAGCTGAGAAAACAGAATGTGGGGACGGAAAGTAAGCCTAAAATAGCATCGGTGGGAGAATACTGGGATGAAGAAACCACCAAAGAAATCTTCGATTTATTGCAAGAATACCAGGACCTATTCCCAGCTTGAGTGGTAGATCTCAAGGGGATAAAAGGTAACCTAGGAGAAATGAAAATTGTTCTGAAACCATATGCCTGGCCAGTAAAGAATAGACCATATCGACTGAACCCAAGGGTAAAAGAGAAAGTTAAAAGGGAAATTGACAAAATGTTGGATGCAGGAATCATATTTCCAATAGATGAAGCTGACCAGATAAGCCCCATAGTTATTCATAACAAGAAGGATGCAACCGAAATTAGAGTATGCATTGATTACAGAAGCCTGAATAATGCATGCATGCATGACCCTTTCCCCATGCCATTTATCTATGAAGTCCTAGACAATGTTGCAGGGAATGAAGCATACTTGTTTGCAGATGGGTTCTCAGGTTACCACCAAGTCTGAATAGCTGAAGAGGACAAAAGGAAAACAACTTTCACAACTGAGGTTGGGTCGTATGCATACAATGTAATGCCATTCGGATTAAAGAATGTGCTAACAATCTTCTCAAGGATTGTCATAACTGCATTCCAGGATTATATTCATAAGTTCCTAGAAGTTTACATGGATGACTAGACAGTATACAACCTATTGAAAAATCATACCAACTTATTAAGAGTGAATTCCCAGAGATGCAGAAAGTTGTAAATTTCCTTAAATCTAAAAAAATTCATTTTCACTGTTCCCTTTGGAGCTCTATTGGGCCATATCGTCTGCAAGGATGGAGTCTGTGTAGACCCTACAAAGGTTGCAGCAATTGTCCACATGGAACCACCGCGCAATGTGAAACAACTAAGGGAAACTATGGGTCAGACGAGGCACTACAGATGGTTCATCAGGAACTACATATCCATAACAACCTCGATTGTTGGCTTGAGGGGGCCTGACCCAAGTTCAGAGTTATTTAGCCAAACAAATCCCTATACTACTGGTCCTTTCAGCAACAGCCCGCGAAGCGCAGACTGAGGTCTCACTCGAAGCAGTATGGGGGGATGCTGGAACCAAGTTTCCACATCCTTGAGATGTCTAAGGAGTTGATTTAGTTCAACTGTGAATACCTTTGCACAGGTCACTTCGCACATTATCCTAACCTGTGAGGCCTTCGCGCTTTGTTATACTCACCTTCATGCAACCCTAACCAGGGGTTGAGGTGCTTTCATGCTGCAAAAGCAACGATCTGTGATATTTCCCCAAGTTACATTGTGGATGTTACTTATCTTCTTATAACTGTTAGTTAACTTCACGTAAATAGATACTTATCTTATATTTGCTTATTCAACACATTCATATAATTTCGCGCTGCAAATACACAGTAAACTTGCAATTCATATCCAATATACTTCAATGCATAAAGCAGGAAAAAGACACACAGAATCATAATGGTTACAGACTCGACTCACCTTGCGCACTCAACTACAGGGGTCTGTACACTTCGCTGCAAACTACTAGGCCTCTGCGCACTCAGCTGTAGAGCCTTCTCCTACTCTACGACCGAAAGACATAACTTGACGCTTTTACTAAGACTCAATTCTTCATCTTTTCTTAGATTGTTTGATCTCCCTTTACACTTAGAGCCTCACTCTATTTATACAATCCCATGGTCTGCAGACCATGGGTAGAACTCTCAAGCTAACATTACATTACAAAATTAAGGGCGGACAACCTTGTGACTCAATTATACTCTTCGTGCGCCGCGCCCACAAAACGCGGAGTCTTTACATCAGACTTAATCAAAACTTGGGCTTTAAGCCCCAAAACATGCCTTAGGGGATCCCTCGCCCAACAAGCCCCCAACACAAACATCATGACTCGCCCTTGAGTCACTTTGTCGGTGCGAAGATCTTCGCACGAAGACCTCCCAACTCTACTTGAACTGCTGCAAGATTGGCAGCGCACTGAGCGGCTGCCTATTGTATCTCCTGGATGCGTTGTTCAGAGACTGTTGTATTAGAACTATTGCCCTACAACTATTTATAGTCCCGCACCTCCTTTTAGTTGCCCGATTCAATAAGACTGTGCTTCGGTCGGTTAGTTAGATAGTCGAGCCACCCATGTATGGCTTCAACCGATTTCCATTCACCTTTCCTGGGAAAGGTTTTGCATTTAACTTTACCAGCTGTACTGCGCCTTCGTCTGTGACCTTCTTAATAACATACGGTACTAGCCAATGCATTCTTAATTTTCCCAGGAATTTATCAAACTTACTATCATACAGTAACACTAAATCGTTCACCTTGAATGTGCACAACTTAATATGTCAATCATGCCAGACCTTTTCGTGTTTCTTTTGTACCTACTGATGGAATCCAACCAAAAACCATTCTTCTTCGAGTTCCTCCAACTACACGAGCCTCTCTTCTAGGTCTCTGCGGTCCGTCATATCTATGAGCGCTACTATGCATAGACTAGGCATGATATACTCCATTGGAATTACAGCTTCCACTCCATAGACCAGCCGGAAAGGTGTCTATCCCGTCAGTTTCTTGCATGTCATCCTGTAAGCCCATACACTTCGTTAAATGCTTTTGCATGGGTAACCTTCTGCACACTCTGCCATTCCAACTTGAGGGACCGTTCACGCAATTCCCCCCCAACACATGCTTATTGACTGTGTTCCCAATGCGAAGTCTATGTGCATCCATGTAGGTTGTTTACCATATTCCTATACCCACCTAAATAGATGTGCGCGTGGGCCATCCCGTACATTGTAGTTCTCTGTTAGTCTTATCTTCGGTTTCCCAAAATGCATCCGCATCATTCTCCTGCATTTACGCCAGTCCTGAAAGCTTCCTTGTTGCGTACCCCACCACCTCACGGGCGTAGCACGTAGTACCCAATTTAGGGCCTGGAAACGTTGCTTTTCCAGCACCTCCCTTTCAAATCTATCCAAGAAAGCATCTACCTCACCTAATCCATCATAAGTAGGAAAATCTATCATTTCCATTAATAGGCATCGTAGTGATCTTGTCATCATGTTACAATTTAACATTGTTACCTCATGTAACCGGTTCTTCCACCGCTCTATCTCCTCATCCGAATATGAAGTACAAGAGCTTTCGCACTCCCATGAAATTTTTGCATCCGCGATAGGATTTACCCAGTCTTGCTCTCATGTGGTTATTTTGTAGATGCAGTCCAAATCATAGTCACTTTCATAGTCGTGCAATGGCTTGGTGTAGCGCGATCCTTTTGCAGGGTTCAAAGGTATAATTATGCGCAGAGACTTCTTCTCAAAAATCATTTTGTGCTTCTTCAGATTAATCACCCCGTTCATGTCAGTGGCCCAATCAATTCCTAAGATCGCGGGGTAGGGATTGTTGTCATCAACAATCTCTATCACTTCAAAGTCTGCTAGTGCACTCAATCCTTCAATATCCATGGTGATTCCCTGCAATCTCCCCATAGGTATTATCTTTTGTTGGTTCACCATTTGTAGTTGGATAGGAAACCATTGAAGCATAAGCCTTCCCATGTGCTCCCTTATCTGCTTCGACAGAATGTTCGCATCCAATCCTAAATCCAAAATTACCTGGTCCATCTCATATTCTCCAATTCTACGCGGTTAACCTCATTTATCTTCCTGTCCTCGTCGTATGCTTTCCAATCTTCCAAATTACATGCAGCTCTCCTGGCGCGGTCCCAGCACATCTATTAATGATTTCCTGCAATCCTTTTACAGCCTTACTGTCGTGCAGTAGTTTCATGCATGTTTCTAGGAACGTCATGAGCATAGATGGGTCCATTTCTGACTTCAGTCTATCCTTTCTTCTTGAAGTGGAGGCATCAGTGAAGCTCTTCTTAGCTTCCATGAAGGTTTCCTTAGCGCGCTCCAAATCAAACTCTGCTTCTTTCGTCAAAGCCTTGTGAACCCAAGTACTATCTTCGAGTTGTTTTCCTTTATCATCTCCCATTGTAATTCGACTTTGGAGCACAATGTTCACATTTGGATCTTCCTCACGCGGCTTAGACCTCATCATCTACAGGTTCTGAGTTGGGGGAGGTGGTAGCTCTCCCTTGTCGCGTATCCTAGCTATCAAAGTAGGACAATCCTCCCTCTCATGGTCAAACAAGGTATAATACAAACATGATGAACGTGTTGGATTCATACAATCATGGGCATAATGTCCTAGACCTCCACAATTGTAGCATATCAGCTGTTCCAGGTCCTCCTCCATCTCGGCCTCACTCGTGCCCCTGAAATCTGGTTCATGCCACTCCTGCATTTTGGTCAAGCAGCCATGATTCAGCCTAAACTTTGTAGGTGGGAGTTCTATCCATCATCATCTCATAGCTTCTACAAGTGTGCTCATCGTGTCCAACCGATCTACAAAAATTACAGAACAACTGTTGTGAATTCTGTGTGTACTTCTGTAACAAATGGCAGTTGTCCATAGCATGCTTTCCTCCTATTTGATAAATCGCACACAACAAAGCATGCGCCACGCTAAGTCTTTCTTGTGCCTCTTATCTTAACAGCATTGGTCCTCCTCCCACGAGGCTATTCATGAACACTAGGCAGTGGTCCTTGTCATGACCCTGACCCTTAAATTTAACGCAGCATACCTCTTCGCACACTTCTGGTCGGGCTGTCCTATCCTATTTCAGAATCTGCATCTCAAGGCATAAGTTTTTCAACTGCGCATGGATCTGCTGAACTCCCAGGTTAGTATCCTGTATCAGGGTCTCACGCAGCCTCGTCGCGATCTCCAAGGCCTCTACCTGAGTTCTTAACCTTTTTTGTGACAATGCATTCCTCAAATGTGGCGTTAGTGATGCTACAAACCATTTGCGGTGCTATCCATCTGTTAAAGTCATATTAGCTTCACAAATCATGCACTTTAGCCTCTGATACAGCTCCCAAGGAGTCTCACTTGGTAGCATTGTGATCTCTTTGAATCCATTGATTGACTGCGCCTCTGACTTCGGCCTGCTAAATTCTCTGTTCAGTGCAATTTGGATATCTGCGATCCCCGCATTTGGATTTTCATTAGAATTCTTAATATACCAGGTCAGCACACAATCCTGCAGAGTGCTAACCAGCATCACTTTCTTTATGTTATCATCTGTAACTCCCTGCACTTCCCATACGGCTCTTATCACGAACCAAAACTGGTCCGGATCTTCATTTCCTACTCCCTTGAACACATGCAACTTTATCGCACTTGCCATATTGACTCGCGGTGGTGGTGGAGGTGGTACACATGAGGATGGAGGTGAAGGCGATGAAGTTGGTGGTGGTGTCGGTGGGGGTGGTGTGTGCAGAATCCTCTACCTTATCAAATTGATTGCACTTCACGGTGAGACCTTCACGAGATCTTCCTCGTTCCTTCGTGGAGGTGAAATCAAAGGGTTATTCTCTGGTCCCTTACTTTCTTCATTTCTATAGGATTTCCCACTTCGCGTAGCTCTGGACATCAAAGTAATTGCATAATCCTCTTTTCACACAATAACATTTTAATCCAAGTATTCAGAGACTTTACGTACTTACCTCACAGTCCTTTGAGAAAGTGTCGCTCTACCTAGCTATAGTTAACTAAAGTATCTACCACAAAATCAGTAATGAATCCTCCTATAATTTGATCGAGCCAATGATCAATAGGATGCACGATATTATCCTTCGATACTTCCAATCTGTGCACCAACTTTGGGGTCCACACAATAGGATTATCGAGCTTCCACCTTCCTTGGCTATCTGCTAGCTTTGTGATCCACTCGTACATCTCAGTAGGGAAAGATGCGAAGAAACATTTCGTGGATCTATGTGTATAGTTAGTAGTCTAAGCAATCTTCTTTTGTCAATCACGGATTCCTGTTCTCCTGTGCCGCGAACTCGTGAATTATCCTGTCCAACCAACCTTCAATCTCCTTCTTATTTGGATTCCAATGATACGACATCAGACATCTCTATGAAAATTCTAGTCCCGACAATAGAACCATTGGTTGGCTTGAGGGGGCCTAACCCAGGTTCGAAGTTATTTAGCCAAACAAATCCCTATACTACTAGCCCTTTCGGTAATAGCCTGTGGAGCACGGACTGAGGTCTCACCTGAAGCAGGAGGATGGGGGGATGCTGGAACCAAGTTTCTGCACCCTTGAGATGTTTGAGAGGTCGATTTATTTCAACTGTGAATACCTTCACGCAGGTCACTTCACACACTATCCTAACTTGCGAGGCCTTCACACTTTGTTAGACTTCCCTTCGTGCAACCCTAACCAGGGGCTGAGGTTCTTTCATGCTGCTAAAGCAACAATCTATGCTATTTCCCCAAGTTACACCGTGGATCTTACTTATCTTCTTATAAATGTTAGTTAACTTCACGTAAGCAGATACTTATCTTATATTCACTTATTCAACACATTCATATAAGTTCACGCAGAAAATACACAGTAAACTTGCAATTCATACCCAATATACTTCAATGCATAAAGTAGGAAAAAGACACACAAAATGATAAGAAAATTCTCTTTAATATTTTCTCCAAGGGTTACAGACTTGACTCGCACTGCGCACTCAGCTGCAGGGGCCGCGCACTCAGCTGCGAACTACTAGGCCTCTGTGCACTCAGCTGCAAAGCCTTCTCCTACTCTACAACCCAAAGACACGACTTGACACTTTTACTAAGACTCAATTCCTCATATTTTCTTAGATTGTTCGATATCCCTTTACACTTAGAGCCTCACTCTATTTATACAATCCCATGGTCTGTGGACCATGGGTAGAACTCTCAAGTCGAAATTACATTACAAAAGTAAGGGTGAACAACCCTCTGACTCAATTATAATCTTTGCACTCCACGCTGATAAAACATGGAGTCTTTACATGAGACTTACTCAGAACTTGGGCTTTAAGCCCCAAAACTTGCCTTGGGGGATCTCGTGCCCAACACCGATGGAAAAATTGCTAAAGAAGATGGAAGAATTCATCTGGACTGCGGACTGTCAAGTAGCTCTGAATAAACTGAAGGAAAGATTAGTAAGCGCCCCCATATTGGTGTACCTAGACTGGAACAAAATGTTCCATGTACATATTGACGTGTCTGGAATAGCTCTAGGAGTAGTCTTAGCACAACCAGGGGAGCAAAGGATGGACCATCCAGTATACTACACCAACAAAAAGCTCTCTATGGCAGAAAGGAACTACACAACAACCGAACGAGAAGCTTTGGCAATGGTCTTCTCTCTCCAAAAGTTCAGGCACTACTTACTGGGTGCGCTATTCAAATTATTTACAGACCATTTAGCGCTGAAATACTTAGTAAACAAGCCAATACTAGAAGGAAGAATATGCAGGTGGATTTTACTGTTCCATGAATTCACGTTTGAAGCGGTTGTTAAGCCTGGCAGATTGAATGTAGGACTAGATCACCTGTCGCGCCTAGATACAGGGGAGAATGAAGGAGCAATAGATGATCGGTTTCCTGATGCTGACTTATTTAGGATAGAGGCGATTCCCGACCACCTAGAAGAGCTCACTGCATTGCCAACAGTAGGTCGTTGCCCAGAGGGATAAATAGCAGCATAGAGATGACACTTGGTGGTCAGAGTAGCAAATTACTAGCTAATCTCGGGACATCTCTACCAAATGGGTTTGGACCAAATACTCAAGCGTTGTGTCTTGCACCACAAAAGAAAGGACGTCCTATGGGAGTGCCATGCAGGGGTCGCGGGAGGCCATGTAGGAGGCAAGGCCACCACAAGAAAGATACTCCACGCAGGATTATGGTGGCCCGCTATCCATAAGGATTCTAAAGAATTTTCCAAGGAGTGCAATGTCTGTCAAAGGGTTGGTAATCCTTCACGGCATGATGAGCTACCACTACATCCAGTCCATACAGTGCAGATCTTTGATAAGTGGGCAATAGACTTCATTGGACCAATATCTCCACCAACAAGGCACTCGTGAGCCCGATAAATAATTACAGTGACAAAATACCTCAAAAGATGGGCAGAGGCCACACCAGTGAAAGACTGCACAACAAAAACAACATCAAGCTTCATTTTTGAAAATATTATTTCAATATTCAAATGCCCAAGGAGCCTCACAAGTGACCAGGGAACCCACTTTTTGAATGAAAACATTGAGACTCTGCTAAAAATTTTTATGGTTCAGCATAATAAGAGTAGTCTGTATCATCTGCAAGCAAACGGTGTAGTAGAAGAATTTAACAAAATACTAGAGAAAGGGCTAACAAAAATCGTATCTACAAACCAGGATGACTAGGACGAAAGAATTCCAGCGCCTCTATGGGCATATAGGACAACAATAAAAATACTGCACAAGCAAAATCCATTTCAGCTTGTGTATGGCAGAGAAGTGGTGGACCAGCAAAATTTATACGGCCCAGCATGCTCATCTAAGAAGCTACGGGAATGACGTATAGCATTGCCTTACAGGACAATCTAAGCTAGCTGATGGAACTTGATCAAACCCGGTTCCTAGCAGAGTTCCATCAATCGGTTGAACAACGAAGACAAAAGGATTGACATGATAGGAACATTAGGAAGAAGTTGTTTGAAGTCGGAGACCAGGTGCTCCTTTATGACAGAAAATTCCAAAAGTTTCCAGGGAAACTGCAGATGCATTGGTTAGGCCCATTCATAGTCGCAGAAATAAGAGAATCGAGCGCGGTAAGGCTCGCACAAATGGATGGAGTCCTACTACAAGGATGGGTGAATGATGCGTGCCTCAAGCCCTTTCACAAAAAAAAACAAAAATTATCAAGATAATAAGGTTGCGGAAAAACTTAATATGCCACAACCCATTTGTGATCGTCGGAGGGGGGGGTAGCGTTAGTGGTCACGTGGGTAGGCCTAGTTAGCAAAGATAATTGCCACACATGTCATCCTAATCAGCAGAATACACGTAGGCTCGAACCTTTTCCAGAATTGATGACTACACAAGTACCAGTCCCATCCACTATACCAGTAGTTATTTCCCGATTAAGTAATTAATAAAGCAACTGTCAAGATAGGCTCACAAAATCTTTGCCATTAAGCATAGAATTAGTTAATAAATAAATCCATCATGGCAAAATAAATCTGTCATGCAGCCCACTCCATACTTTCCAGATCACGCCATAGTTGTCACGTCCAAGTCGACCGACGACAACAGGATATAGCTAGAATACATGGAAAGGTCACTTAAGTAATTAGTTGTTAAAGCCGTGTCAGTCAGGGGATGTCATGTTAGATTCGGCTACTTAAACTGCAAGAAGAGATGCCACGCCACAAGCTAGGATCAAGGCAGAAGAGGCACCCACTCTGCAAGCAATGATTGAAGCAGCAAAAGTGCCAGTACAACAAACAACAAAGACATCGCCGATAGCAATGCAAACACCACCTATAGAACACATGGAAGTAACAATAGGACCAACAAAGGTCGAAATGAATTGACTCGGGGACAAGTCAAGAAATTGTGGTCGGGGCCTGTTGGGGCCTTTGTTTAATTTTGAAAGGTTTTAACCAGTTTTGACTGACCGAAGAGCGGGAAAGAAATAGATGGCAGTAACGGTTGGGTGGCGGAACGAACAGTTGCAGAGGAGTGGTGGCAAGGTGGCAGCGGAAAGCAAAGGTAGCCGAGGAGGCAGGAAGGCACAAAAGCAGCCAAGGGAGGGAATAGTTGAGCAAGAACTGGCAGTCTAGGCAGCAGAGAAGGACATAAAAGGGGAAGACCAGAGAGGAAAAAGGTTGTTGATGGACCACCTAGTGGAAGAACGAGTTGGTTGAAGCCGAGAGAAGGTGAAGGGATACACAGTTGCGAAGGTTGAATGACAGAGTGCTGGGATTTGAGGGATTAGTCGTGGAACCAATCCGAACCCAAGGGACTAATCCGAGTACTTTATGTAATGTTTATGGAAAATGTCGGATCATAATGTAATCTTTCATGTTAAGTTTAATATAAGACATAGCTGGTGTTGGTTATGACTTCTGATGTATTTGGGCCTCATGCCTAGTGTGTCTATTAAAATTTTGAATAGCCTATCTGTTGTATGTAGACGTTAATTCATAGATTGTCTCAAGGATGTTGTTATCTTTGTTTTACGTATAATGGATATATGTGTGTGATCGAATGCACCTAATTGATCTCCCTCAACCCCATGTTGAACCCTTCTCCCTTTTGGTCGCGATGTGCCTCAGTTGAGACTCCTTGCCCTTTGGGGTAAGGTAAAAATGTCGACACTGTCCTAGACTATGATGGACACCATTGTTGGCCTCCTGTGCTCGAACCCAGGGTCTTCCCCCTGATGACTCTTTCGAGCCAACAATTGGTCTTGGATATATTGAAGAACCATCCCAATAACAAAATTCATTAACCTCCACCAGAAGCTATCTTGATGCAACAAAGGCTAGTGAACAATATGTCAATTGTTAGCAAAAACCTAAAAGTACTCATCAGGTAAATCATGCTTAATTTACTCCAAGGATGAACATCAATAGAAGCCTCAACCAAAAGGTAAACAATACCAAAAGATTCTATGATCACAAAATCTTATTTAATGGACAATGATTTTCATGCCATAACTTTGGGCATAAGGCTGCTCAATGTGTTGCTTACAAAACTATCATGACTAGAGAAGCACAAAATTAAAGGAGCGTAACAGGAATGGAGAAAAGTTATTATAATAACTTTTCTCCTCTTAAAGATGAAATTGAATGTTTTTTTTGTAATAACTTTGGTCATGAAGAATATGAATGCAGGAGAAAATTTCAGCCAACACTTCAAAAGGAGCAAACATCATCAAATTCCAAGGTATGGATAAAGAAGGAATTTCAATCAGAAGATGTGGCATAGCTCTGTTTGCAGAAGGACAAGAAAATTAGTGGTACATTGACAACGGATGCTCTAAACACATGACAGGTGATAAAGAGAAACTTCATTCATATAATGCTTTAGAAAAGGAAAAGAATGTCTCCTTTGGAAATGACACACCAACTGTCATTAAAGGTAAAGGTTGTGTTTATTTGAAAGAAAAGGTTAAAGCTAGAAATGTCATGTATGTTGATGGTTTAAAACATAACTTGCTGAGTGACAATCAAATGTGTGATCAACAAAATGAAGTTGTGTTTCGATCAAACAAATGTGTGGTTCATGAGCTTGATACATGAAAGACATTAATCAAAGGTACAAGAACTCCAAGAAATCTATACATACTGAAAGGAGGACAAAAAAAATGTTATCTAAGCAAAATAGATTAAAACTGGTTATGGCACAAAAGGTTGGGGCATCTAAGATTTTCTCAAATAAGAAAAGCATGCAGGCTCAAGGTGGTTCGTGAACTTCCAGATTTCAACATCCCAAAAAATACCATTTTCAAACCATGTCAAGTTGGTAAGCAAACCAGAGTTCATTTCAATGAAAAAGAAGGATCAAAAAGTAAGCCTCTTGAACTCATCCACACTGATTTGTGTGGACCAACAAGGAAAAAGTCACCTCATGGAGAAGAATACTTTATTTTATTCATTGATGATTTTTATAGAATGTGTTGGATAGGTATACTAAAGCATAAACATTAAGCATTTGAAAAGTTAAAAGCCTTCAAAGTTTTAGTTGAAAATGAATCAGATCGAAAAATCAAATGTCTTAGATCTGATCGAGGGGGAGAATTCATATGAAATGAATTTTTTGATTTTTGTGAACAACATGGAATAAAAAGGCAGTTCTTTATTGCCAAAACTCCTCAACAAAATGGCGTAGTGGAAAGAATGAATAGAACAGTTCAAAAAATGGCTCGAGCTATACTTGATGAACCTGGAACTCTTGCCATCTTCTGGGGTGAAGCTACATCTATTGTCATGACTATTCTCAACAAAGCTAATGTTTGGGTAAATAGTGATCAAAATCCATATGAACTTTGGTATGGTAAGCCTCCTACTGTAAAACACTTTAGAGTTTTTGGAAGAAAATGTTTCATCAAAAATACTGATGAAAAACTTGGTAAGTTTGAACCCAGAGCAGACGAAGAAATTCTTCTTGGTTATTCATCTAGAAGTAAATGATAAAAATGTTATAGCAAGAGACTTTGGAAAATTGTTGAATGCATTGATGTAGTAATTGATGAAGCATGCAGAAATCTGGAACAAATGAAGTCAACAAAGGATGATGACAGTGAGGAAGATGGTGAATTCTTTCCCATAACAAATCAAAATGATATATAGGAAGAAACCAATGAAGCAATAGAAGAAGATACAATTGACAGGGAAAAGACTCCATCAAGGTATGTTCAAAAGAATCATCTAGAATCTCAAATTTTAGGAGAAAAAGGGTCTGGAGTATATATAAGAAGAAATCTTGCAGGAACTTCTAGTTATCTAACATTACTATCCTCCATAGAACCAAAAAATGTTAATGAATCTAGCAAATATGAATGTTGGGTTAAGGCAATGAATGAAGAACTTGACCAAATTGAAAAGAATGATACTTGGGAACTAGTTCCTAGACCTCTTGATAAAAATGTTATAGGAACAAAATGGATATTCAAGAATAAATTGAATGAAAATGGAGAGGTTATTAGAAACAAAGCAAGACTTGTCTATAAAGGGTATGCTCAACAAGAAGGTATATAATTTGAAGAAATATTTGCACTTGTTGCCAGACTTGAAGCCATAAGAATGTTTCTTGCACTTTTAAGTTTTCAGGAATTCAAAGTGTATCAAATGGATGTAAAATTTGCATTTCTTAATGGAGAGTTAGAAGAAGAATTTTATATTGAACAACCAGAAGGATTCATTCTAGGAAATGATGCAAAGCTTGTATGCAAGCTCAAAAAGGCTCTTTATGGACTGAAACAAGCTCCAAGGGCTTGGTATTATCGCCTTGACAAATATCTACAATGGCAGGGGTTCACACAAGGATCTACAGACAACAACTTATACACCAAGATTGAGAATGATAAACTACTAATTATTGTTGTTTATTTTGACAATATCATCATTGGCAGCAATGCAGAATCTATGAGTTAGAACTTTGCTTCGATTATGCAACAAGAATTTGAAATGTCCTTACTTGGTGAACTTACTTATTTTCTTGGTCTATAAGTACACCAAACAAAAGATGGTATTTTTCTTTCACAAACTAAATATCTCAAGCAGATTCTGAAGAAGTACGGAATGGAAGATTCTAAACCAGTATGTACTCCAATGGTAACAGGATGCAGTCTAAGTTCTAACAATGAATCACCTATAGTGAATCAACCAGCATACAGATCTATTATTGGAGGTCTGCTCTATCTAACAAGTACCAAACCTGATATCATGCATGTTGTAGAAATTGTTGGAAGGTTCCAAGCAAATCCAAAGGAATCACACCTTTAGGCTATAAAAAGAATATTAAAATATCTTCAAGGAACTCAAGACTTTGGTCTATGGTATCCTAAAGATAAAAATCTTACTCTTCATGCATATACAGATGTAGATTGGGCAGGAAATGTTGGTGATCGAAAAAGAACCAGTGGAGGTGCATTCTATATGGGATCATGGTTAGTATCATGGTTCAGCAAGAAACAATGTTCGATTGTCTTATCTACAGCTGAAGCGGAATATGTGGCTATTGCATCTTGCTGCACACAAGTACTCTGGACAATGCAAACATTGCAAGACATTCAAATCACATGTTATCCACCCATCTCCATTTTATGTGATAATACAAGTGCCCTTAGTATTTCGAAAAATCCAGTCATGCACTCCAAGACCAAACACATATCCATTAAGTACCATTTTCTACGAGAACAAGTGTTTGAACAAAAGGTTAAATTGGAGTATGTTCCCTCCAAAGAACAGGTTGTTGATATATTTACCAAACCACTTCCCAGAGAAACATTTGAATATCTCAGACAAAAGTTGGGAGTAGTTTCTGCATCATTCTGTTGTTAAATCCATTTTTTAGAAGAGGGTTCCTATACGCGGGTTTCATGAAGGATAGTCACATATATACGCGAATTTATGTGGCTGAAAGACCGTATATTTTTTCTGATAGAAAAACAATAGGTCAGACTCTATCATGGGTGCTCAGTCTGATATTGATGATTACAAATAAATGTCTTTCGGAATAATCACATCATTAGGATTTGGTCGACGTTTTGAACCAACCAATGTGGTTCATCCTTAGGATAAGGTGAAAGAAATCGTACAATCTCCAAGAATAAATAGTAAGGATACATCATTACCGAGGGTTAGCTGTTAAAATCTAGCCATTAGAGAATAGTCAAACAAGTTAATAAAATATTATTTTTCTTTAAAAATTAGTTTTAATATTTTAATATAATTTAAAAACCCAATGACAATAGTAATAAAGGAATCACTAGTATTATAGGGGCCTAACACATAATGACAATAGTAATGGGGGAATCACTGGTATTATAGGGGCCTAACACATTCAGTATAATTGGGCCAAGTATCTATGTCAGGAGTTCCTCGCGAACTGCCGAGAAGCCCAAGAAGAAAGCAAGCCATCCCACTATGTGTGGCTATTACTGTCTATTGTTCTAGTAGCTTGGAGATTGCCGGATGATAGTCAATTTCCCCCACACAAGGAAGATTTACCTGAGGTAGCACGATTTGCCTCAGTGTGGTCTACAAAGGATCTAGCACGAGTGAAGGAGACAAACGTTTTCTGGATCCTATTGGATATGGATGTTCGAATGGTGATTAATTAGAGGCCAAGATTGTCCTCAACCTCGTTTGAACAATTGATGGCCTATGCAGAGTTTAAGGCTGATTTCCACAATGTGTCAATTATAGCACAGAAGGACCTAGAGCACACATGGCATATGTTGCCTTATTTGGTACCCGAGACGGATGTGCAAGAAGTTGTGGGGTATTGACCAGTAGAGTGGTGCAAACCCACAATGCTTGATGTAGGAGAAAACAAAGGCGCCGAGAGCTTTGCTGCATAGAAGAAAAAGGATGTAGCTTAGAAGGTCGTGCGTGCCTTGGCTGAGCAGAAGAAGAATATTCTAGGGCAGCTGTGGAGAAGGAACAAATGGAGAAAGAGCACGCTGCTAAAGAGAAGGCAAACAAGGAATGACAAGATACAAAGGAAGGTGGAAATTCTGCGTCACACCATACAGATGAACATGATTTGTCCACCTAGGGAGGAGGTGGGGGTGAGAAGCAGAGCACTCCATTCACCTTGACGCAACATGGTTAGGAGAAAACTGTTGGCCAGCACAAAAAGCACAAGTCAGACAAGCATGCACACACTGACGCACTGGTGCTGATGGAAGGTGATCTCGATGAGATCAGGGATAAATTTCGTGACACAACCACTGAAGTGTTGCAAAAATTTGAGAAATAGTATATCCAGACGCTGGGAAGCATCCAACAGGAGTTGCACGAGTTGCAAATCCAAACTAATAGGATCCAGGCAGGCATCGGGAAAGCGAGAAGAGCACAAGCGAGCCTATCACAGGGAAGTGGCATCGTGGCAGAGCTAAAATAGACACTGGACCTCAAAGTCATTTGATTGCCAGAGGGGTCAGTCTGCGTAGAATAGGATGAGGATCACGTTGTGATCAACACAGTGAAGGATATGGGCCTCAACTTGGTTTCACTACTGCTCTAGAACCTCCATGCGTTGCATCAGGGGGTTTCAGATGAATTGATGATTCGAGAACAATGCACCCTCACAGTTATTAGCAAGTTCAAAGTGAACAAGGAACAGATGCTCGTGGACAAAACTTCATCATTGAAGACCAAGGAGGAGATACAATAGAAAATTTAGAGCATAGATATGGCGATTGAGCAGGCTTACAAGATAATGCCTGAATTACAGATCCTAGAGGATGTTGAAGCCTCCGAAAAAGTAAGAAATTTGGCTTCCGCAGTATGCGCATCAAAGGATGAAGTTGGCAGTGTTACCTTCGAGTTCCAAATGAAGATATCAGAGTTGCAGTTGAAGTTACAACCTATGAATCCACCAAAGATTCGGGAGCAACGCGGAGAAACAATTAAGGATGGAATGAATACATTGGACACCGCAGTCAATGACTGCTCTTCGACGTTTGATGTAGCAATGGAATTATGGACGAATCTATAGGAGGACCCAAACCTGTAGAAGCTCAACATAGATGTTTGAGAGACGTAGCGACAATATGATGAGGTCCAAGAAACTGCGCATACTTTGGCATCAGCGCAATGCCTCACGAAGCTACAGGAGGGCAAGTAGCTGCTAACACATGTGGATGAATTGTAGAGAAAAGAGGTCTCGCTGAAGGCCAGATTGCAGTCGTGGATAGCAGAAGCTTGCTATCTTACTCTATCACTTAAAGAGAATATCAAGGAGCTACAACAAATGCAGCGGAAAATGCACCTTGTAATGGAAGGGCCAACAACAGACAAATTGGTTGAAGAGGTACAACAAGCAGCGACACAAAGTGTTGTTGAAGTTGTAGTGATGTACGTTGATCTAGGTTGTCTTCGCAGCAAGATTGTGGTGCCAAATGAGTGACTCAAGGGCAAATCATGATCTTTATGTTGGGGGCCTGCTGGGCTAGGGTTAGTTTTGGGGTTAATTTAACCCAATTTTGTAAAAAAAAAAATTGTAAAAAGAATGAAAAGTCTCCACAATGTGTGAATGCAGAGCGCCTAGATAGATAGGAGTCAAAAGGGTCTTAGCCCTTGTTTTTGGTTGGCTTTAAGATTCTCCCATGGTCCGCAGACCATGGTATTGTATGAAGGAAAGTTATAAACAGTTGAGTCATAGAAAGTCTTTGAGATAACTTTTGATAGAGAATTGGGTATGTTGAAGGGTTTTTTTGTCTTGGGAAAGTGCTAAGGTAGGAAGGCTCTGCTTCCTATAATTAGGTGAAAAAGGGAAGGCTCCTACAATTGAGTGCGCAGGAGGCCTGGGTAGAGTCCGCAGTTGAGTGTGCGGACCCCTGCAGCTGGGTGCGCAAGGTAGAAGAGTCTATAATTTGAACATTGAAAATCAATAAAGACTGCTTTTGAAGAATTACTATGCATTTCTATTGAAACTATTTATGTTATATTATGTCGCTTGATGATATGTTTTTATGAAATAATGAATGAATGCTACACGAAGTCACTGAACCTAACTTAATGATGCATTATATGAATAATCGTCTACTTTTGTGAAGTTAAAATCTATTTCTGTTATGTTTTCTGATGAAGTAAATAGATTTGCATGAACTCAAGTCTCGGGTAATTTATTGATGCATGAAAATAGATAAATCGTCTGTTTAAGGTCCTCAAGACCAATAGTAGACCTTCGCAAAGGTCTATAATCCATTTTAACTTAGTTACAGTAAATATCCCTAGAAGGATGTCGATCTACAAGAAGGCAGATCTTAACTGTTAGAGCTTAAGAACCGTTTATCACATGTCCCTGGATGCAGAAACCTGGTTCTAGGATCCCCCCATCCTGCTTTGGGTGAGACTGCAACTGTGCTACTGTTGGGTGTAGGAATTTCACTTAAGAAACTCCTCAACACTTAATTGTCAACCCGGGGGTTTCGTAAACTTAGAGACGAAGCACAGGCAATGCCAAAAGTGGTATGAACTATTCCTATTCTTAATCCTAATTCTTAAAGGAAATGTTGCAGAATCATACATAAAATAATTTTAAAGGAAATTGACATGAAAACAACTCTAGTGTTGGAATGTAAAAGAATAACTTTCAAGGAAATCAAGGAACTTTCACACAACTAAAAGCAATCTTAAATGCTGGAATGAAATGTTATGTTTATCTTCAGATCGATGGCTAACAACTTGAAAAGTGGGCCTTTGCAGAGATATATTTCCCAATTGATTTTCCTTCTACACAAACAACTTGTTCTTGTACTATTTCAATCTACTTGCACTAGTGCAGGTACAATACCTCTGTGCAAAAGTGTATTTTACCTTACTTACTGAAGATTTATGTCTTTGTGGAGGTGCTCTAAGCCTCAGGGCTTAGAGCACTCCATTTCTGTGACAAGGGACTAGCTCTTGCACCGAGGCAGAGTTTCCTTCACCAAAGTTTATGATTTACTTTCGAAAGGATTGAAAGACATGTTGAAAAGAATTGCAATTGCAAACAAAATTCTAAGATAAATTATCTATGGAAAAGAAATTCTTTAATTAATTGAACCTTGCAATGAAAGTAAACTTCATAAAATGAAATCAATTCAAAGTAATCAAAGTAGTAGTCAAAGTAATCTACATGTATCAGCTAGCTTCGAAAATCTACTTATAATATTTCTGCTCCATGGTCATAAGTCATAAAGTGCAGGTATAAAGTGTTTGCGACAAATTCATGTAATCATTCTCAGAGCATTCAGAAATCTGCTCTTAATGTTAAGGACGATTATTAAAATTAGCAGTACATTTACTTCCAGAAATAACTGAAATGATAAGCAGGAAAAGAAATGTAACGTTTGCTGTGAAATAACTAATTAAACCAGAGTGCAAGAAACTACATGCACTGGTATAGGAGGAATCTTCTTGCACGACCCGAGTGGAAGTAAACCAAGACTAGAATTGCAAGAAAGGAATTACAGGAAATAAATAAGCTTAATCAACTTCAAAACCACGGATCCATTCACACTTAAATCGAAATAAATTTAGCTTAGAACTCTAAAATAAATATAAGAATCATTCAAACCATGCAACTATAAATAAATGTTTACACAAACCTTTCAAATGGCGAAAGAACAAGGGTAAACTAGCAAGGTTGGTTGGGCCCTAGCTAACGAACTCATTTCTGGTCTAAGAAACGAAACAAATCATCACTCAAGTATGCATAAAATATAAGTTAGACACAACGTGTGAATAACATGGTGAGTTCCTTGTATTAATTGATCAACAAATATACATGATGGTGCAATTCCAACCCAGAGTCGAGGGCAATACAAAATTACACAACGAATGAAATTACAACTTAAGGATCGCTCCCTGTTTCTTCCTACAGTCTACATTTTATATAGTCTTTCGGCCTTAGCCTTATTCTGCTAATTATAGTATTTTCATATTCGAGCCTTTCAGCCAAACAGACTAACAACCAAACACTACAAAATCAGCTAGCAGTTCTAATAGAACGCGAACTTCGCTGGCCATAGACCATCCTTGGAAAATATCCCTGATTATGTGTCACCGATATCCATCCTCAGTTAGCTTGCAACCAAACTAGGAGTCGTGGGTCAAAACGTCCGCGTGGAAGGATTGAGCTCACGGGGATCTTGGAACAACCATCATTGGCAGTGCAGGAATCTGTCTACACTGATCATGCTAACTCATAATTAACACTTATTTTCTCAATTACTTCTAGGAAATTAAACATAAGTTACAAGAGGTACTTAATAGGCATGAAATCTATGTAAAATGATTAATAAAGCACTTTAATAAATCTTAATATAAACCATGAAGCATATGTAGGAATAGATAGCTATCTTGGACTAGTGCAGGAAAGAGAGGGTTAAGTAGAGATAAAATAGAGGTTAAATTTTATGGAAATGGGGTAAAAATAGAGCAATTTTGGACAGCAACATCCTCCCATCCCTAAGTTGTTGTGTGTCCTCACACAACATTTTACCTTCTGCAAAAAATCCTCAAAAATGAGCGACCATCTCTCAATCCTGAACTTCAATGCTTATTCTTGCTTTCACTATCTTCGGCTTTTTACCTCAGGCTCTTTTCAACTGATTAGTCACCTTCTTGAGGCATTTGTAGAATTTAGAAGCCCAATACTTCCATACTTTTACTTGTTGTTTATGCTTCTTGACCTCTACGAGTAGCTCTACCTCACTTTCCTTTTGCCAATTTTGCTCCTTCATGACCTGGTTCAGAGCCTCCAGGTCATGAACTTGTTGCTCCAATTCTACTATTTGGTTATTGAGGTAGAGAGTAGAGGGTTCTATGTTCAGATCTTCTGGTGTAAATACCTTCTCTGCAACGGACTCAAAACAAGTCCCGTCATTGTCAAGATCAAGGTCGTCCAGTGTTTTCATTATGACATCGCCAAAAGTTTCTATGCCTAGGCTTTCCTTATCACCAAGGGTTTTGGTGCCCTCCATAGCCTTTGTGCCAAGGGTTTCGGTACCTTGCGCACTCAACTCCACAGGGTTTTTAATGCCCCGTTCTTCCAATTCTTTAGGGGATTCAGTACCCTGTTCCTTTAAACCAGTAGGGATTTCAGTACCTTATTCCTCAAAAATAACAGGGGCTTCAGTACCCTGTTCCTCAAGGAAATTGAGGGTTTCGATGTCTTGTTCATCAAAATTATCGAGGATCTCCATATGATGTACCTCCTCATCCTCATGACCCTCTGTTAGGACTTCACCTACACTCGGTGTCATCTTCCTCTTTTCTTAATTTGCAAACAAAGGTAGACAACAATATGTCATCTTCCATGTTTTCTTTGTTTACCACATGTGGGCTGCTACATCTACAAGCACTAAAAGGTTATGCACTTTAGGTGAAACTTGGGATGACTCGTCAATAAAAATCAGAGATGTTGACTAATTCTTCCCTAGAGAGATAGTCTTCTTCGTCGTCGAGGTTCTGACTTTTATTTTCTTTGCCGAGGGCGAAGTTTTTTTGACAGACCTCTTTTATGCTTGCACCGGCATGCTTTTACCTTTTTCTCGGCAAGGGATGATGTTTCTGCCTTCCTTTTCTTACTTGTACTCTTGCTAGCAGACTTCCCTGCACTCTTGGCTCGAAACTCCTTCAAGAATGCTTCCCAGGTCACTCTGTTTTCTTCCAACACTTTCTTGACGAGGATTGTGATAAGCCCATGATGGTATAGCTTATTCACGACTTAGCTTGCGTTCCCACTCTACACACCCTTCTCCATTTTCTCAAGACTTTTAAGAAGGTAGTAAGGGAAATTAACAAGTTTTCCATACTCAAAGTGCAGCAACAATCAAAGGTGATACATGAACGCTAATGTATAACGTCCCTCGCAGGTCACAAATTTATGCAATATGAACAGGAGGTCTCACTATTTGCCGATCATGGCACTCTGTGGAAGTCCCTTCTTCAAATCAACCTTAAGCTTTCTGTAAACCACAAACCGATTCCATCATTTCTTCCTGAGCCGCTCCTTTTTGAACCACCAATCCCCTGTAGTTGGCAAGCCTATAGCTTGCGCAATGGACTCCTCCGTGACTTCAAATTCTAATGAGACGACCCTAACTCGGCGTCCTTCAAATGTCTTCATGAACTCTAGTACCATAGCCATGTCAAAACCATCAAACTTTTGTAAAAATGGAAGGAACCCAGATTCTTTCAATAGTGCAAGATTGTTATGGTATTCTATGGTCTGCTTGAACTCCTTCAAGGATGATGACTCATTTCTTACGAGTGCCATGTTCAATTTACACTTCACAATTCTCGGTCACAACCTCAAAAGGATTTCGGTGAGTGATACCAACAATTGCTGAGAGTGTTATGGCGGAGGTTCATCCATCCTCCGTATTTTAAGTCCCACCCAGCCAATCATGATGAAAACATCTCCTCGGATTAGATGCAAATACGTATCAGCCTACTACGTGTGAGCAATAATTATTGGATGTGGCAGAGGTTTATGTGATGGTGGTGCAACGGTCATAATGATCGGATTACGAGGTAAGATAATAATGAACAAGTAATGTGAGATTGTTTCAAGGAAGGTGAATACAAGCTCTCAGACAATAGGATTATCCCACAGTCTGCCTCATAATTCAATCAAGACATAATTCAGCACTTATTAAAAAATTATATTTTAGAACCCAATACATCATACACTTTAAAAAATTTCCTAAGTCAGTAAATGATAGAACAGAGTATTAATTGAAATATACAATGCTATGATATATCAGTACTCATGTGCAGGAAAATAAAGATCCATAAACATCCTTCATAAGATGCTCCTGGACTGTGTGAAATATATTTTACACTTTCTCCCATAGTCGGCCGCATTCTTGCACTGATCTCGCTTGCACTGCAGCGTGCTTGCACTACGGATCTTGCACCAAGAATTTTACTGAAACAAAAATTTTGATAGGCTACAATTTTGTAGATGGGAATTTTTTTGCCTCAATATACAAGAATTTTTTTATTCACCATCCTTTGGTGTTTCATGAGCATGCCTTTTGGATTGACTGCATCAAATTCTGCAATCAATTTATGAGGGAATAAAGAAGTGGGAAAAGGGTAATTTTCAGAATGGGAAGGAACATTACAGCAGGGATTTCCAGGAATAATATCACCAAGGAGGATAGACAAAACGGGATGTGGAGAAAAATTCAGGGGAAAAGAGGGATTTTACGAAATCGGGTAGGGTAGTTTTCTTAGAAGAAAGAGGAAGGTAATTCGTTGGGGATTTTAGAAAAGAAAATAGTGGGAATTTTCGAAATAGAATAAAGGCAAAGTTTCTTTTTCACCTTGAAAATCTGCCTGCACTGGTGCCGGAAAAAGTAACTGTAACGGGAATTAAGCGTTTACTTGGATAAAAAATTTCATGCTAGTTACCCTAAACTTGGGTAAGGGCTCGGTTTCTCGAACCTACTTCTTTTTAGTGGT
Organism: Pinus taeda; assembly: GCA_000404065.3. Classification (NCBI taxonomy): domain Eukaryota; kingdom Viridiplantae; phylum Streptophyta; class Pinopsida; order Pinales; family Pinaceae; genus Pinus; species Pinus taeda. Next base: position 153,629 of record APFE031458909.1, on the reverse strand, counting down.
AGCCAACATATATAAAAATCAAGTAACATTCCATTTTTATTAAAATTTCAATCTTCCTTCCAGCATGATGGTTTTTAGGTTGATCCTTCTACAATCCTGTCAGTCAACTTATTTTTATATTTATAGGAAAACAAAAAATTATTTTCATTTTTTCTTTTTATTTTTGTCATTTTTTTATTTTTATTTTTCTTTTATTATTTTTAATAAATACAAGAAGGAATCAAATCTTCAACAGGTTGGTGTTACCACATACCAACTCCTTTTCAAATTTCTGTTGGACTTGCTGCATAAAATCTCCTTTAGTAAGGGGCTGAAAATATACCTTCAATCTATGCCCATTTACCAAGAACACAAAATTTCATCCTTTAATATTTTTAATTTCTACTACTCCATTTTCAAACACTTTGACCACCTCATAGGGTCCCATCCAGCGTGTGTGGAATTTCCCTTTAAAATATTTGAATCTAGAATCGTAAAGGAGTACCCAAACACCTGGTTGGAATTCTTTTTTTTTTTTTTTTCTGAATGGACTTGTCATGCCACTTCTTGCACTGTTGTTGAACCAAGATGTTCTGTTGAACAGCATGCCATTGGAATTCATCTAACTCATTCAATTGTAGAAGATTCTCTTGTTGTGCTTCAGAGAGATCTATCCCCAATTGGACTGTAGTCCTGAAATTCTTAATCTAGAATTCTATCGGCAAGAGAACTTGTTTTTCATACACCAGCTCATATGGTGTGTGTCCTGCTCTGTTTCTCCAAGTGGTTCGGTATGCCCACAATGCTTCCGGTAATTTGTGTGCCCAATCCTTTCTGTGAATATTTATCGTCATTGTGAGGATGGACTCAATCACGTTATTGGTGGACTCCACCTGACCATTTGCTTGCAAATGATACGGTGTGGATTTCATGTGTCGTATCTTGTACTGCTCCATCACACCCTGTACCAGATTAGAAATAAAATGCAGTCCATTGTCAAAAACAATTTCTCTAGGCACACCAAATCAAGTAAAGATCTTAGTAAAAACAAAATCAACAACAACTCTTTCAGTAGCAAAAGAAAGAACTTTAGCTTCAACCAATTTTGTAACGAAATCTGTACAAACAAAAATATGCATTTTATTTAATGATGTTGGATTATTGGTCCTACAAAATCAATGGCCCATTTTTCAAAAGGCTCAATCATAACCTGGGGACATAAAGGCATTTCATTGATTTGATTAGGTTGGCCAACTCATTGAGAGCTATCACACCACTTGACATATTATTTGGCATCCTTAAACAAGAAAGACCAAAAATAGCCAGCTCTTAGAATTTTGTATGCAATCTACTTATCGGTGAAGTGACCCCCGCAAGGTTCATCATGGGAAGATTTTAAAATATCAAACACTTCTTCCTCTCTTACACATCTACGGATAATGAGATCTTCTCTGGTGTAAAAGAGGTCTCCTTGAATCCAGGAATATGAAACACTTTTCTGTATGATATTCCACTTTTCATGAGCGGATAAGTAAGGTGGTAATTTTCCAGTGACTAAATAGTTAGCTATGTCAGCAAACCAGGGGGACTTTGTTGGCACAGCAAAAAGATGTTCACTAGGAAAATCATCATCAACAGGAATGCTTCACTGGGATTGTTTAACCTTGAAAGATAGTCTGCTACTACATTCGATTTTCCTGGTCTATCAATAATGGTAATATTAAATTCTTGTAACAATAATAACCACCTAGTCACCCTACTGCTAGTTAATGGTTTATTCATCAAATATCTTATTGCAGAATGGTCGATACGTACAAAGACTTCATATCCTATAATATAATGTTTGAATTTATTAATGGAAATAATTACAACTAAAAACTCTTTCTCAGTAACCGTATAATTGAGTTCAGCGGGTGACAAGTTTTTACCAAATTAAATAAATAGCATAATATTGTTTGTCTTCTTCTTGTCCTAAAGTTGCGCCAATAGCAGTATCTGAGGCATGAGAGGAAATTTGAAATGGCAAGGACCAGTTTGGTCCTCTCAAAACTGGTGCCTGGACTAGTTTTTCATTCAATGTCTCAAAGGACTGTTGGCAAGTTGTGGACCAAGTAAACTCACTATCCTTAGCCAAAAGTCGGAAAAGGGGGGTAGCTATCCTCGAGAAATTGTCAATGAATCTCCTATAGTAGCCTGCATGTCTTAGAAAACCTCTCACTTCCCTTTGAGTTTTGGGTATAAGGAGACTCAAAATAATTTCTATTTTTGCAGGGTCAACCTGGATACCCTTGTTAGAAATAAGATGGCCAAGAACCACCCCTGCCTTGCACATTAATCTGTATTTTTTGTCACTCAAGGCGAGATGAGCTTCTTGGCAGTGAAGAAGCACTTTAATAAGATGGCAAAGAACCACCTTGCTTTGCACATTAATCTGCATTTTTTGTCACTCAAGGCGAGATGAGCTTCTTAGCAGCGAAGAAGCACTTTTTCTAGATTCTTGAGGGCTTCCTGAAATAAATCACCAAACACAGAAAAGCCATCCATATAGATTCCTACACACTTAAGGTCAGTAGAAATAGCCAAGATTTCCCTTTGAAAGTGTTGTGGTCACCAACAACCCCCCCTCTTTTTTTTTGGTATTAGCAACAACACCGAGAAAATGGGGGACCCTTAGTAAAAAAATTCAAACAAAATCCCCATGAATATTTTTGTTTTTTCCTTAGAATCTTATCGCAGCAAAGCAAAGGAAACACTTCTTTTGTAAGCATATCAAACCACGAAGAAGTGATGCTAAATTCATCGCATCGCATTTACCATAAGCGCTCCTAAAAGGAGAAGCTTAAGAAATCCCCGACGACCGATGTGTGACGTCGCATATCGCAGCAGCCGCATAGAGTAAGACGTAATGACTAATATCCATAATTTGCGATTTGCGATCTCTGATCCACAATTTGCGATCTGCGATGATCCGATATTGCGATACCACAATACTATAATACAAATCTGAGATCTGCGATGAGTGCGAACCTTGCTCAGCACAAACATTCAAGGAAAGTTGTTCATTAATCAGAATTAGGTGCGCGCCTGTAAAAAGAAATTAATGATCGTACGAATGGCTACTTTTCATTTTTTCGAAGAGTCAATTCACTTTGAATGTCATGATTATACAGACGCAAGATCTTAAGCTTTCATATCAATCTTTATTTTCAATTACTCTTTTCCTTTACGCAAACTATAAAACAGGAGATAAAATGGAGTAATTTTTTTTTGCAAGAAACATCTAAGGAAAAGAGGAAAGCGCCGATGCTCGGAGAACACAGAAGAGACTTCTTCAGAAGCAGGAACCACATACGATAGGACTACAGATTACAGAGTATCACTCAGCAGATGCTAACGACCGATAGGCCATCTGAATCTCAGAATCAAAGGCGCACAAAAGCAGCATGATTACAAAGATACCTGAAGCTTACACGACAGAAAAGCCCGGAATGAAGAATGAAGGCAGTTTCCAATCCAAAGAATTTCTCGGAAAGTAAAATCTTCTAACTCATCAAGTCATTCGCGAAGACAAAAAACCGAAATAGCAAAAGTAGATCCAGTTTGAGGAAAATTTGAGTTATTACCAAGTATACACTCAATCAGTGGGAGATTCTCTAAAAAATCTGATAGTTTATCAAAAAAGTGGTGCCGGCCCTTGTTATTTCTATTTTTTATAGCACACACAAAAAGGGAAAGGCAACCAACCGACTCTTCTCAGACGAATGCTGCACACTTACAGCACTAAGGAGCAAATATAGAAATAGTTCAAAGTTAGATTTAATTTTAGAAATAATTTGCTTTATCAGAGGGACGGTCATTTGAAAATCGGATCCCAAATTTATGTAATCAATTTAATTAGCTAGCAGTATTTAAACCCTTCTCAGGCATTTAGAGAAGGGTCCACAGATTTGTCAAAAACTCGTCCTCAGAACATGCACTTTTGCGCCCTCAGAGGTGGTTTTGATGAATGGATGGATCAAGGTTTATTAATGTTTGCATTTGATATCTGCTACTGATGTTACACTTCTGTACCCTTAGTAGATGTTAGAACAAGGAGAGATAAATCATTATTGCTTGAAGCTTATGAGTGGAACCAGTCATAAATGGTACTTTTATCTCTTGACTATTTCTGCTTATGTTCTTTAAG
>APFE031458909.1:84190-125436 GCA_000404065.3 Pinus taeda | reverse complement strand
CAAGTGATAATTTGTTTACGAGAGAAAAGCCATTGATACCATACAAATTGATTTGGTTCCAAATATAAAGTTGCAATACGTACCTTTTGTGTGTTTTGCAAATGATTAAGATAAAAAAATTGCTCCATTTGTAATATCCATGTTGCGGGATCCTTGCCATCAAACTTCCTCATATCGATTTTTGGAATATGGTGGGTATTCGATCCCACATTAGAGTCTATGAAATCATGATTAACATTTCTTTTGTTCGCATCATGAGTTTCCTTTACTACTTTTTCACCATTAGTAAGTATTTCTTGTAGAAAATTTGTCAAATCTGTCTTCAAATTTGCCATGTCTCTCTTCAAATATGCCATGTCTCTCTTCAAATCTGTCTTCAAATCTATCTTCAAATCATCCATCTTATCTTCCATGCCCTTTATCTTATATTCCATGCCATTTATCTTAGCTTATGTTAACTTTTGTGCAAGTGACACTTGTTGCACTTGGTCTTGTAACTTTGATATATCATGTAGCATTTCTTCCTCTTCTTCATGAGTCATGCTAGAGCTTTTAGGTTGCTTACTAGGTGTTTGAATTTTCTTTCCTCGGGGCATCCGTTGCTGATAATAATGCTCTACTATGCCTTTTTAATTCCTTCAAAATAAATTTTCAAACCAAGCTTAAGCAAAAATTTAAAAAAATCTACACACATTTTTTCACTTTGTAGGAGCTCGATATTGCCTCTGATGTATCTGTGTACTTTCTAATCATCCAGTTCTAAAATTGTGATTTACAGTAGCCCTCTATGTCCTCTTTCCAATGCCACCAGTCTGATCTACATTGGATTCTCCAAGGAAGAGTTATGTGAAATCTCCCACAGTGACCTGATTATAGACTAGTTCAGTAGAGCGAACTTGTACGACGTGCCACGAGTCACTGTTTCGACCTTTGGCTCTGAAAAATATATACAAGAAACTATAGTCTGTCCTCTTTCTGTACCTTCTTATGAAATTTCAATCTGATTCTCAAAGAGAAAGTTATGATGATTTTCCCCAGGTCACCTGTTTGGAATGTAATTCAGAAGTCTTCAAAAAGACCAACTTCCTCAGATCATATCTCTGCAAATATAGTGCAAAAAGCTCTAAAATTCGGACCCAAGGTTCCGCGTGATTTCTTCTCAAATGGGTTTTTTTTTAGCTTCTGAAACGTCGCATAAAAAAAGTTGTAGTGAAAATGCCATGATGACTTATTTGGAGCAGCGAAGTCCTAGAATCCAAAGCTCTGATACCAAATGTTATGAAACCATCTCAAGAAAAAGATAGAAAATATAGATCAATGCCTTATAATTCAGCCTCTTCGAGGGGACAACCTCCTTTACATTACATAAATTAACAATTCTTGGATGGTTCAAATGAAAAAACCTCCTTTCTATATATAGGAGTCTAAGGAGTCACAATATAACCCAACTGACCTAACAATAATAATATAAATCCACAAAAATAACAATAGAGGGATTTTATGGGCACAATAATAACAATATGGGGACAATAGGGGCACAACAATATTAATAAGGGATACAACTACAATAGTAATGGGGTAATCACTAGTATTATAGGGACCCAACATCCTAACAAGGTTTCCTTAAATTTGAGGGAGGCATTGGGATACCTAACCAGGTTTCCTTAAATCTGAGGGAGGCATTGGGACACCTAACTAGGTTTTCTTAAACCTGAGGGAGGCATTGGGATGAATACGCAATCATATCTAATGAGCTTAATGGTTAAATAAGCATAATGTCTCTTCTAATTCTTTAAGGGTCCTAGAAGCGAGGATTTTCACAAAAAACTGGAGGCTTTAGCATTATAGATTATCTCTATCTGATTCTCACAAAGCGTTTTGCAGGACCATACAACAAGATTTCAGGAAATAATGTATAACAATTCTGTGCTCCTTACATCCATTGGTTGAACCATACAGAAGAGGACCTTGCCTGCCACTAGTTTCTTCTCAGGATTTCATGGGAACTCCGTCCTGGTTCTGGCAGAGGAGACATTAGATTTTGAGAATTACGCTAAGGGGGTAGGCAGTGCATAACGTTGAGGGGCATATTTGACACAGGCGTTGGACGGATTTGTCAAACTGTTTTCCTATCTGAAGGGTTTTGTTTTTGCCAATACTGTCGTTGCAGTGGATCTTGTGCTGGCGTGGAATCAAACTTATGACCTTACTGGGAGAAGTGTTTTTTTCCTGTTTCAGGTTTGCATGAGAATCTTCCGCAAGGTTATCTTCCAAGTTTGCATTCTTCCACAGGGTTTTTTCATTCTTCTGTAGTGGCATACATAAGCTTGGGAATCATCGATCGACCTTGATCCAGATGGCTCCCAGCTTCGCGAAGATAACTGCTGGCTTAGTTTCGTCTGCCTCTAGGGGGCAAGCTCCTGTCCATATTGCCAGTGAATCCCCTACTCCCACTGTCAAGGTGGTCCAGGCCTCACTCGATGAGGCTTTGAAGTTTTCTGAAAGTGCCCTAATCTACTGGTTCAATGGTTTTTGGTCGCAGTTGACAGCTCTCCACAGTTGGATCTCGAAGGTATGGAAGCCTGTCATTTCTGATGCAATCAATATCTACCCCTGTGTTAGGGGTTTCTTTATAGTAGATTTTGAAAAACCTAAAAGAAGACAATGTATTCTAGATTCCGACCCTTGGTTTTGGAAAAAATCAGGCCTATTCATGAAGCCATGGAACCCATCATTGATCCCTCAACAATATTCATAACCTCAACATCAATTTGGGTGAGATTACCAAACCTACCCTTGCATCTCTAGAATTTCTCCTCGTTAAAAGGCATTGGAAATGCAATTGGGAAATTTTACTACAGGTGCCCAGAAATAGAGGAATATGCTAGAACCACCTATGCACGCATCTATGTGGAAATGGACTTCAATGCTAGATTCCCAGCTGAAATAAACCTTACAAGCAAAGACTGTGTGGAACCAAAAACTTGATTATGAAAGTGTCCTCTTCAGATGTCGATCCTGCTTTGAGACAGGCCATCTAGCCAAAAATTTCCCAAAAGCCTCCCAGAAAAATTCTGCTAGAAAGAATCAACACAGATCTACATGGTGGGAAGGAGCACAAAAATAACATTACACTGTCATCAAGGAAGAATACTCTCCAGAAAACTCTGAATCGCAAGAAATCGGGCAAGAAAGAAACAACTCTTAAGACAAGCAGGGGGAAAGCCCCGTCCAATAGAAAAAAGTGAACTCGACAACCCCTCAAGCATCAACAGTTATGAGGATTCAAATACCGCATAAAATAAATCTTCATTTAACAACAAAGAAGATCTCCCAGACCAATCTTCTTCTACAACTATCTTCAAAAGGACGAACAGAACAGATTGCAAAGCTAAGACACGAATGTCCCAAGAACCAATAGAGATGAAGGAGATGCAAGATAAAGGAAGTTGGAAGACCGTAGAGAAAAAAAAGAAAGCTACAACACCAATCTTGCCAAGAAAGATGAGAAGCCAGACAATTAAGAAATAAGAAAATTATAGGTCCGATAGACCAATTTGGCTCAGTGGATGTTAACCACCACCATCATCATCATCAAACTGAGTTAACTAATCACCACTCATACTTAACTCATCCTGGACCCCTATAATATAGGGGGAACATATACATCACTTCAGAAAGACTTCCAACTCGAAATTACTAAGATAATTAAGTTGATTAAACTTAATTAACTATTTACAAGTTGCCATGAGAATAGAATTTGATTTTTAATTCTTAGTTTAATTCAAGGAAAAATTAAAATGGATTTTCTGGATTCTATTTTTAACATTTCTTGTTGCTATTTTCAACATGTTAGATCAAAAGAAATAGATATCAACATATAGCATACTGAACAAAAATCCATGTAAGGGAACATAGATTTCCATTAATTATGGAAGAAAAATGCTAAACTTTCACCTCCAAGCCTCTTCTCTGCAATCCGATAGAGTTTCCCCACTATATCTAAGAAATGAGCATGAAGAGTAGTAGACCAATGGTAAAATACCTCACAAGCTATAGCAAAATAATCTCAATATCTAAGTCTCAATCCTAGCTCTTCAAAACTAGCTAACCCTCTCAGATGGTCTAGTATAAATAGGTAGAAGAGAGGTCCCGTGAGGATGTATTTGGATGCTCAGGACAAAGGGACGACATAGAAACCTCTAAGAGATAAGTCTGGCTAGATCAAATAGATGAGGAATTGAACTGATCTCCTAGGGACTAAGACACTCTAAAAGGTGTTCCTGGTTTCTGGCATTGAAAGGGGAACAAAAGTCCCTGATCCCTCCTATAGAGTGGGCTTGAGAGTGAACCTGAGCCTATAGTTGCTCCCATAGGCTTCTGTGCAAGAGACTTTGGGTCAAACTGGCAGAAAAAGAGTCCCTAATCTGGAAAAAGGCAGTGAAACTGAAGTACTAAGGGTCACTGACCTAGAGGGGTAAAATAGGCTTATAACAGATTCCCCATAATGTATGAGGTTAGAAGAGAAGCTGATGGACGAAATACATTATGATAAAAATCAGAGGTCAAAAATGGGAGTGAGGAAAAAAAGCCAGGACTGTAGATCAAACAACTTTGGAGCTGGAGTCTCATATGTGTTGATAACATCCCCGAGGTTGGCATACCCGTGCTAGACCATATAAAACACTAAACATGGCTGCAATAAGATACAGTGCAGATCCATGAAATGAAATGCTCGAACATGGCCACATAGACATACACAATGGATCCATATGACTCTGTTAGCTCTACCACATTCTTCAACATTTGAGTGTCAAATGTAGGTTCGATTAGGTTGTTTATGCTAAAAAAGGATGTCCATCAGTTGTTCTTCTCCTACACCTTCACTCCATTCGCACTCCCATAAACCTTGCTACCTCCATTTTACCTCTAAAACTCTGTGTAGGTCCATGTTCTTTCGGCCCTCGAGCACTAAGTTTGAGCCGTCATGTAACTGCAATCACATGACCGTGTGATTTTCACCTTCCTTTTCCCTATCACATCAGTCATAAACATGTGAATTTAATCCCCACCGTCTGATCATTTGCCTCGCAATCCAACGTCATCCGCTTCCCCCGCTGCCGAAACATAACGGCGCGATAACTCACGATCACAACGGTTTCTTCCCTGTCCCATCCACCACGCATCGCGCAATGATTGTGATCCCTCAGCTATGTACGATTATTTCTTGACTCCCAAAAGTGGTGCGAGCATTACCGCTTACCACTTACCCCCGCTCTCCCCGCCCAGTAAACTCCATGCATCTTCCGCGCCCAGCGACCGTTGGATCTGCCCGCTCGAGATCCAACAGCCTGTGATCATCCCGCTTTCATATCCCCCGATTCCTTTTGAAAATCAATCTTTGTCGTTCATCCACATGATCCAATGGCTCATATCTATTCCCGTCATGCTCATGCTCCTGCCATGCAATCTTCATGTCCTTGACTTGTACCATGCATCCGAAGGACGAACGTGGCTAGTGTTCAGTACTCCGAGCAGTTACTCCTCAACAAATGCATTCAAGAGCAGTATGGCCGAAGAACGAGAAGAACAAGCCTCGAGCATTGAAACTCATTTATCAGTTATGGAATGTCTTCCATATTTCACTCCACCTGCCTGAGAGGTACAACAGAGCATCAGAAAAGATCAATTTTGTTCCTTGAAGCAAGCAGATTGCAACAGAGACTCCATCAGAGAGTTAAAGCGGTTGGTGGTCCATTATGACCCCTCTACGCATAGAACATCAGACATCTTTGTAATCAAACTCTATGTATACCCAAAAACACAATGTAATCAGGGATGATGGTTCTGGTTTTGATGTAAGGTTCAACTTCTGGAGAATGTAACTACTTTGACACTTGCAGCGCCTGGTCTGCATTTTCAGCTAATACAAGCTTCTTTTGTTGTTAATTGCTCACTTTCCACTTCTATTTTATTCTAGGTTGTGCCTGTTATGCATTTGTTCATGTGCTCTTGATATTTAGCATTAGAGGGGCTGTCATCCCACCTCTGTGTTGAAGTCTAGTATGTATCATTGAATGTGTTATGCAGGTTTCTATTTACTTAGTGCCAGAGAGCTATCATCCTGTATGTGCATTAGGAAATAGATTTGCAGACCTCTTTACTAGTTGCAGCCGGCCATCACAGGGTCCTGTGCATTTGTTGGTGTGGTTAGTATTCTCCATACTCACCTAATCCTAAAATTGTGAGTAATTGGTGGTCTAAAGCCTTGTAGTTTGGGGGTGTTCACCCATGTCTAGAGTTAAGCATAGTAGAAGTGGTTATCTGGCTTAAACAAGCATCATTCCCTCCATTCATCCATTTCCAACATTTAGTTGAGTTTTGTAATGTTCCCGAGCATCTCCAAGATACAACCTAGGAGAGTTTCTTGGGGTGATAACATTAATTGGTGTCATTCCTAGGGAGAGGAGATTGAAGCTCAGCTTCCCTTGGAGATGACATAGTTCTAGATTGATGATAGACAAAGTCTGGGCACATTTCTGGTTTTAATCATCTATCTGGCGACTCTACTGGAGAACTAACCTTTAGCGACTCCACGTTTCAATTCTAGGTCAGTTTGTGAGGCATACCCGGAGAAATCCTCAGAAATCACCAGTTGATCCAGTGCCCTACCCTGAGAGGATTGTTAAGTAGAAGAAAACTTCACAAAAAGGAGCATCAAGATTAGGTAAGCCTAAGAAACCTTATGTATCTCTGCAAGAGGAGGCTATAGTTGAGAATGTATCATTTGAAGATATAGAACCTAGTATTGCTAGTGAGAAAATTTCTTCAGAGATTCATATAGCTCCTTGTTCATTTAGTTCCCCTTTGGATCTCAGTCCAAAGAAAGCCTCCCATACAGTCCATCATATTCCCTTGCCTCTATCATCCATTTCATTGTTCCACACAGTCCAATCTGTAAGTATCCTTCCACCTACCCCAGCCATGGCAGGTTAGCAAGAACCTACAAAGATGGAAAGAATTATAGCGGCTAGGTATGGACCCCTGGTTCTGCCTGTTCCTTTGAATGCCATGCCTGCTGGAGAATATCAGAAATGCATGCCTAAGTTTACTGGTACAGATGGGGTAACTGCTGAAGAACACCTTGAATATTTTTATAGTTATGCTGATAACCTGGATATTAGTGAAGATGATGTGTGGATGAGAATTTTTGTCCAGAGTCTTGATGGAGAGGCCAGAAAGTGGTTTAGAGAATTGGCCCCTAGATATATATCTAATATTAAAGCCTTAGATGATGAATTTTTGAAGCACTGGGGAGATAAAAAGGACTTGTTGTACTACCATACTGAGTTTGGTAACCTGAAGAGAGAAAATGGGGAATCATTGCCTTATTTTAATAAAAGATTCAATCGTCTGTATAGTAAGATACCATCTGAAGTTAAGCCAACCCCCACCTCTGCCAAACTCACCTATGCCAATGCTTTTGACTCTAATTTCTGCTTATAGTTGAGAGAAAGAAGACGTGCCACTCTGGCTGATATGCAAGATGCAGCCCTAGAAGTAGAATCTAATATTATGGCTGTAGAAAAGATTAAAAGTCATACTGACAAAAGGAGGTAGAGAGGTGAGGCTTCTTCTTCCTCTGCCTCATCTTCAGAGCCTAAATTAGACAAAATGACTAGAATGATAGAGTCATTGGCTACTGAGATATCTAAGCTGAAGATTGAGCAGAACTCAGGAAAGACAAGGCAACAGAACACATTTGCTCCAAGAAATTCAAACCCATTTAGAAGAGCAAATGAACAGTTGCAAATCATTCAGAGGGGAAAAGAACCAAATGAAGAACATAAAGTTAAAGCCCCTTTTAAAAATGTAGTCATGAAGGAGGAACAATTTGAAGAAGAGGATGAAATCCATTGCATGGAAGATAAAGGTGGTGCTGCATTTTTGACTTTGGTTGCATACAAAGAATCACTACTGCAGGACCAAACGAGTCAAGAATGGGACAGAGAGGCTCTTATTAAGACTGATGAGCAACAAAGATATAATTTGAGGTCACATGCACATAATTTCAAGGAGAATCCTGCTCAAAGAGCTGCTGTCCAAACAGAGTTACAAAATACTAGACAGAAGAAACCAGCAGCTGATCTAGTCATCCCCAAAACACCAGCTCAAGAGGTAAGAGGTCCTGATAAGTTATCTTCCCCTTTTAGCTTTGAAGTAGAAGTCCAGAAGTTGAAAATATCTGTGCCTCTGTTAGAACTTTTAAAGAGTGAAGTATTTAGAAAGCCTATCCTTGAATCTCTTGAGTTGAAAGCCACACAAACCTCCACTGACTCTGTCAATTTGCAAGATGTCAAACCTGTAGTTTTGCTGAGCCCCATGATTGAACCTACTAATGATAATTCTCCATATTTTTATGTCTCCTTGACCATCCATGACAAAATCCTCCACAACTGCCTGCTAGACATTGGGGCTAGCCACAATCTAATGCCAAAAGTTGTCATTGAAGAGTTGGGCCTTGATATCACTATACTATATCATGACCTATTCTCCTTTGATTCAAGGAAAGTAAAATGCTTAGGATTGATCAAAGATTTAGCCATTACCCTAACTCAGATGCCCATGAAGAGCATGGTAATGGATATTGTGGTAGCAGATCTCCCTCCCAAGTTTGGCATGCTACTGTCTAGAGGATGGATTAAGAGACTAGGTGGGACATTACAGAATGATCTATCTTATGCCACTGTCCCAGTTTTTGGAGGAGAAAGCAGGAGATTGTATAGAGAAGCACAACTAGCATACATCATCAGTGATGAAAAGAATCCTTCTAATCATCCTATTTATGCTGTGTACACCGATTTTGGAGCATGTATTCTCCAAATAGAAGAATCCCATAAGGCCTCAATGCAACTTAGGAAACAAATAGTTCAGGCCAAGGAAGAGCAAGGAAGTCAGGTTTAGGAGATGTTCTTTAATGGAGCATGTTCCAGGGAGACTATAGGAGCAAGGGTGGTGCTGATATCTCCACAACAAGAAAGTACACAACTGTATTTTAAGTTGGCTTTTCAAGTCACAAACAATATAGTAGAGTATGAGGCTCTGATATTGGGCTTGAACGCAGCAAAAGACAGAGGATAAAGAACATAAAAGTGTTTGGAGATGCTGATCTGATCATTCAACAAGTAAACAGAGCATTTCAAGCAAAGCACCGAAGGCTGAAAGCATACAGAGATGAGGTATGGAGACTCAAAGATTCTTTTTATAATTTCTATATCTCATATATCCCTAGAGCCAAAAATCAGCTTGCTGATTCCCTTGCTGTGTCTGCTAGCATGTTCATCCCTCCTATGCCTCCCAGACTAGTTTATGAAGTGCAAATGAAATATAGACCATCCTTGCCTGATAATGTCCAACATTGGAAAGTTTTTGAAGATGATGATGAAGTGAATAGGTTCTTGCAAGTCATTGATGAATTCTCTAAAATGCAAATTGACCAAGTGAATGAAGCTTTAGAAGAAAATCCCCAATCCGAGGTTAGAAATAAAATTGGCAAAGATTGCATTGTCCAACTGCCCAACAATCATATACCTAAGGGTCTAATTACTCTAGAAAGGTTGTTTGACTAGAATGACGTGCCTTATAAAGCTGCCCAAAAAGAAGATCAATTTGCAGTCCGTAAGCATGATATAGGGAGTCCAGGTCAGCCTAGATACATACATTTGTCCACTAATCTGTCTGCTGACCAAAGTACTGAATACTGCAATTTAATGAAGCAATTTGCTGATGTCTTTGCCTGGGAATATAGTGATCTGAAAACTTATGACAAAAATATCATCCAACATAAAATCCTTCTAGAGAAAGGCCATCCCTTTCAAGCAGAAGCTGAGACCAATAAACCCCTTGCTCCTTCCTCTGATTGAAGATGAAATCAAGAAACTACTGGCTGCCAAAATCATAGTCCCTCTCAGATATTCCAAGTGGGTAGCGAACCTAGTAGTGGTGAGGAAGAAAAGTGGAGAAATTAGACTTTGTGTTGATTTCAGAAACTTAAACAAATGCTCTAAGAAAGACAACTATCCTCTACCCAAGATGGAGCATTTGTTGCGGATGGTTAGGAGCCAAAGTGATGTCTTTCCTAGATGGATTTTCAGGCTTTAATCAGGTTGTTGTGCATCCAGATGATCAAGAAAACACTGAATTCACCACTCCTTGGGGCACTTTTATGTATGCCAAGATGCCTTTTGGATTGATGAATGCTGGAGCCACCATTCAGAGAGTTATGGATATAGCATTTGTGGGAGAGAAGGATAAGTTTGTCCTCATCTACCTTGATGATATAACAGTGTAGTCCAGCAGTCATCAAGACCACTTGTAGCATTTGAAGAAAGTGTTCCTGAAGTGCAGAAGGTTTGGGATTTCAGTCAATCCCAAAAAATCACAGTTTGCTTTAGAAGAAGGCAAGTTGTTAGGACATATTGTTTTTGCTGCAGGTGTCTGAATTGACCCAGAGAGAGTAAAAGAAATACAGACTTTGTCTGTCCCGAGATCAAAGAAGGATATCCAGTCCTTTCTGGGAAAAATAAACTTTGTCGGGAGGTTTATACCAAATTTTGCATAACTTGTGAAGCATATTACCTCCATGTTGAAAAAGGGGTCAGAGATCAAATGGACTGATGCAACAAGGAGATCCTTTGAGTCCATTAAGAAAGCCATCATGGAAGCTCCCACACTAAGTAGTCCAGATTATAGCAAGGAGTTCCACATATTTTCATTTGCCTCTGAAGACACCCTGGCAGCAGTTTTGTTGCAAGTAGATGAAGAAGGCTCAGAGCATCCGGTGGCATTTTTCAGTAAAAACTTAAGGGATGCTGAGCTGAGGTATGATATTATTGAGAAACAAGCATATTCTCTTATCAAGTCTTTGAAAGCCTTCAGAGTTTATATTCTACATTCCAAGATAATTGCATATGTACCCTCTACTGCAATAAAAGATGTCTTAACACAACCTGACGCTGATGGAAGAAGAGCTAAATGGATTGCAAAGATGATTGAATTTAATACAGAACTGAAGCCCACCAAGCTTGTTAGAGGTCAGGGTCTTGCCAGGCTATTAGCTGAAGAAAATTGCAGAACATTGGACATAAACCTCATGTGCTCGAATTCAGAGAATGGTCAAACTGAAGAAGAGGAAGTAGTTGAACCAGAGAGAAAGCAGTCAGTGGCAGAAAATCTAGCTTCTTGTGATTGGTATTCTGCAATAGTTAAATTCTTACTAAAGCTAGAAAACCCTCCAGGCTTAAGTACAAGTCAAGTCAGAACTATCAAACTCAGGGCAGCAAAATATTGCATCCATGAAAATCTACTCTACTGGAGGGACCCATCTGGAATTTTTCTGAGGTGCTTGGACAAAGAGAAATCTATAGAAGTCATGCAGTAGTTTCATTCCAACATGTGTGGAGGGCATCATTATTGGAAAACTACAGCCCACAAGATCCTCAGAGTTGGGTACTATTGGCCCACCTTATTTTTTGATGTATTTTCATTTGTTAAATCTTGTGACAAGTGCTAAATATTTGAAGGGAAACAACAATTGAAGTCCCTGCCCTTAAAACCAATACATGCAAAAGGACCTTCTCAGCAGTGGGGCTTGGATTTCATTGGAGAAATCAATCCACATTCCAGTGGCCAGTACAGATGGATATTAGTAGCCACTGATTACTTCACTAAATGGATTGAAGCAATCCCTACCAGAAAGGTTGATCATAATGTGGTCATAAAGTTCTTGACAGAGCACATATTTACCAGATTTGGTTGTCCACAAAAATTAGTCACAGATAATGCAACAGCCTTCAGGGCAAAAGAATTGGTGGAAATATGTGATTCAATGGGCATTAAGCTGGTTCATTCCACCTCATATTATCCTCAAGGCAATGGTCTAACGGAATCTTCCAACAAGAGTCTGATAAGAATAATTAAAAAGCTGTTGGAGGACAAAAAAAAGAATTGGGATTCTAAGCTCAAGTATGCACTGTGGGCTGACAAAGTGACCATTAAGAAATCCACAGGGAATTCTCGATTTAAGATGGTATATGGCATAGAGGCAATATTTCCAATTCAGCTTACCTTCCCTGTGGCAAAGTTCCTGCAACAAGAACAGAATGAGGAAGAAGACATGGCTAAAAGGATCGCTGATTTAGCAGAGGTACATCAGATTAGAGAACAACTGGTTGAAAAGTTTGCAGCACATCAGAAAAAGATCAAGGAAGCTTTTGACAAAGGGACAAAAACAGACAATTTTCAGGTTGGAGACTTGGTTCTGAAGTGGGATGCACTTAAAGAGAAGAAAGACAACCATGGGAAATTTTATGCTTTCTGGACAAGGCCTTTTACTATTTCTCATATCCAAGGGAACAATACCTTCATAATGCAAAGTATGGGGGAAGAAGCAGTTTTTGATGGCCCAGTTAATGGGCCTTTTTTGAAAATTTATGTTGTTTAAGGTATTTTGGGCCTGAAAGTTATAAATATTTTATTTTACCAGTTTTAGTGTAGGTTTAGTCAGACTCCATGCCCAATGGAACACTAGAAATTTTGGCTAGTTTGATTTCATCGGAAAGGCATTGATCTGCAGGTTCTTGAGACTTCACATGGAGGATCTCATTCCCAGAAGGAGCCAGTGTTAGCTCTGCTACATTCTTCAACATTTGAGTGTCAAATGTAGGTTGCTTATGCTAAAAAAGGATGTCCATCAATTGTTCTTCTCCTACACCTTCACTCCGTTCACACTCCCATAAACCTTGCTACCTCCATTTTACCTCTAAAACTCTGTGTAGGTCCATGTTCTTTCGGCCCCAGAGCACTAAGTTTGAGTCGTCATGTAACCGCGATCACATGACCATGTGATTTTCACTCGCCTTTTCCCTGTCACATCAGTCATAAACATGTGTCGTTAAACCCCGTTGTCCGATCGTTTGCCTCGTGATCCAACGTCACCCGCTTCCCCCGCTGCCGAAACATAACCACACGATAACTCGCGATCACAGCGGTTTCTACCCCGTCCCATCCACCATGCGTTGTGCAGTGATTGTGATTGCTCGGCTGTGTACGATTACCGCTTGACTCCCAAAAGCGGTGTGAGCATTACCGCTTACCACTTACCCCCACTCTCCCCTCCTGGTAAACTCTGTGCATCTTCCGCGCCCGGCGACCATTTGATCTCTCTGCCCGAGATCCAACGGCCTGTGATCGTCCCGCTCTCATATCCCCCAATTCCTTCTACAAATCAATCTCTGCTGTTCATCCACGTGATCCAATGGCTCATATCTGTTCCCATCATGTTCATGCTCCCGCCATGCAGTCTTCACATCCTTGACCTGTACCATGCATCCGAAGGACGAAGGTGGCCAGTGTTCAGTACTCCGAGCAGTTACTCCTCAACAACTGCATTCAAGAGTAGTATGGCAGAAGAACAAGAAGGACAAGCCTCGAGCAGTTAAACTCATTTATCAGTTATGGAATGTCTTCCATATTGCACTCCACCTTCCCGAGAAGTACAACAGAGCATCAGAAAAGATCAATTTTGTTCATTGAAGCAAGCAGATTGCAACAGAGACTACATAAGAGAGTTAAAGCGATTGGTGGTCCATTATGACCCCTCCACGCATAGAACAACATACATCTTTGTAATTAAACTCTATATATACCCAAAAACACAATGTAATCAGGGATGATGGTTCTGGTTTTGATGTAAGGTTCAACTTCTGGAGACTATAACTACTTTGACACTTGCAGCATCTGGTCTGCATTTTCAGCTAATACAAGCTTATTTTGCCGTTAATTGCTCACTTTCCACTTCTATTTTATTCTAGGTTGTGCCTGTTATGCATTTTTTCATGTGCTCTTGATATTTAGCATTAGAGGGGTTGTCATCCCACCTCTATGTTGAAGTCTAGTACGTATCATTGAATGTGTTATGCAGGTTTCTGTTTACTTAGTGCTAGAGAGCCGTCATCCTGTCTGTGCATTAGGAAATAGATTTGCAGACCTCTTTACTGGTTGCAGCCGGCCATCACAGGGTCTTGTGCATCTTCTGGTGTGATTAGTATTCTCCATACTCACCTAATCCTAAAACTGTGAGTAATTGGTGGTCTAAAGCCTTGTAGTCTGGGGGTGTTCACCCATGTCTGGAGTTAAGCATACTAGAAGTGGTTATCTAGCTTGAACAAGCATCATTCCCTCCATTCATCCATTTCCAACATTTAGTTGAGTTTTGTAATGTTCCCGAGCATCTCCAAGATACAACCTAGGAGAGTTTCTTGGGGTGATAATAGACTCAACAAATAGAGCATATCCATTAACAAATAAAATCGTGGATCTATGTCATAGTATACATCAGCAGGACTATGGACACATGGTAGACAAAGAAGTGTCTCAAGATATCCCTCAAAGTACATAAATGATACGTAACTCCAACACAACCTGGGAAGGATGCCATATGAAAGTGAGATGTCCCTAGCCCAGGGTCTTCAACATAACGCCAATGGTACGAATCTACACCATGTGAATATATGAGTTGAAGCCGAACATGGTAGAAACCGCCTGATTACTAGCCAATGAGGTAAACCAGTAACAGACACTAGAGTATCCACCAATAATGAAAATGGACCCCAAGTTACCGAGTACAGTCCACTAAGTGTGAATAGATGAGTTGATGTCAAACACCAATGAACTCGATCAATCAGGAGCCAATGATGTAAACCCACTATCAATCGCGAGGAAGCCTGCCACTGAGGTTTGCAAGCTCCAAGGTACTATCGGTTCCTAAAGATAATGAGCTGAAGTTGACAGGAGAAGATCTATTGAAGGAGGGCCGTAATGTATCCCCCATCAATCGAAATGGAATAGACCAAGATGATGTGATGAATGGATGAAGTCATGAAGCAGTGAAGTACAACTGACACAAGATGGCCGACTCAAAAAGGTCAACATGCCACTGCAGATGGCCAACACAGGCCGAGACTTCCCTTAAAAACATAACGGCATGACACAAGAGTGACTTGGTAGCATGACTAATGAGCACCAGGTGATATCATGCAACGATGCAGGAGGCATTGAAGCACACTCCATATGACTAGAAGAGTAACCAGACGGAGGAGAAAAAAATAAAATGGATGGTACTACTCCTAGGCAAGCTAAAACCCAACTGTGAGATAATGAGATAGGTAGGTGCCATGTTCAAAGGCAGTGCAACTGACATTGACATTTCGATGACTAATGGAAAAAGAAGTTCCCTCCATTGTATACTTTTATCAGGTTATAACACTTATTTTTCTAAGTTATTCATTTTTCTCACTAAGGACAAATTGTTACAATCAATTAGTTTCAATACATCATGCCAAATATAGTTGCTATGTTAGGATTCAATATTTTGCTTATGGACAATTCCATGAAGGTGCATGAGATTGTGAGTGCTAGGATGTTCAAGGACTCATATTTGATGGATAATTTCTCACTTCCTCTCAATGTGTTTTACTTTAACACTTCATTGGTATATGTGATTTTGTTAGTCACCACTAATTCTACCATTGATTTCTAAATCTCTTATTTTGGAGAGGACATAAAGTCATAACACAATCCATTTCAAATTGGCATATTTGGGGAAAATTTTCAGATAGTGCTAGAATCTACTACCTCAACAACAAAAAATGGGTATAAAGGTTCGACTATGTTGTTATATGTAATTGAGATTGCTTACCAAGCTATTCAAATGGCCTCTATGGATGTCGATTAGAGTCTTCCATCCTAAGAGAAGTATTATTAGCTTAAATTATCCATATGGCCTTTAGCTCTTTGAGTTCACAATATCTCTTGGACATGATCTTATCATCAAAAAAATTCATTTTTGAAGCAATGCATCTTTCAAGAGACTTAAGAAGATTTGTGCCATTGAATGTACTTTCTTCCTAAGTTGAAAAAAATGGAGGGGGAGAAAAAATCACTATCATGCTTGGATATTTTGATTGGTATTAGAGTGCCCTCCTACTAGATGATGTGAATGTGGAGTGAAATATGTTGAACATTTTCAAAACTATAGCAATCGATATTTCTTGTGAACCTAGTGTTGTAGAGAATGTATTAATTAAGGTTGATTGTTCTCCTAAAGAAATTCATATATTTAATACTCTTTTCAAATATTATCATAATGTTTTTGATTCATCATATGGGCAAATGCTTACATTGATCCTCAACTCATTTAACGCAATATTTTAACATATGACAATGTGAAACCCATTCAATAAAAGTCGTGACTTGTAAATCCTTGAAAGACAACCACCATTACACAAAGGTAGATAAGTTCTTGAAAACTAGTTGATCTACCTAGTTCCCATGAATAAATGGGTTTGAAGTCCAATTCCCACAGATAAAAAGTAAGGAACCATTTGTGTAAGATTGTGAGTCCCTGGACAATCACAAAGTCCATGACCACATAGACATGATTTGTAAACCTTATCCTTGATGAGGTGTTGTTATGATCCACTAATGTGTTGTTAATCACATCTAGATGTAGAATGGTCCAATTGATGTACTAATTTCGGTTCTTGAGATCAATATAATGTGTAACAAAATGACATTAAGGTATTTTCCACCAATTTTCTTCTCTTTCTCACTCATGTAAATTCTTAAGATGGTATCAAATCCATAAGATCTAAAAAATAGTGAGGAGAAGGATGCAGTATGAAAGAGGGCACACGATATGAGTGTGAAACCCTAGATTTTCGAAGGAGAAGCACTTTGAGACATGAGATTGAAGTTTTCCAAGGTACTTAACACATATCTCAAAACACCCATGTGACAATATATTAGAAGGTTACCATCTATAGCTTTGTGTTGTAATTTAATATCCATACGTAGCTATATGGATGCATTTATAAATTTTTTATTGTAGAATTTATCTTTGTGATGTTATCAATGTTGAAACTGCTTGCAGAAATTTCTACCAACTAATTCATATAACACGTAATTTGTGGCTCTAGATTAAGTTTTGCAAATCATATCTGAATTTTATCTTTGATTTTCACATTGGTTTATCATAAGATGTAATACTAGAAATGTAGATCTATTTGCACATGTAAAACAAATTGCACATCACAATTTAGGTGTTTCATTCATTCAATTATTAGTCTCAAAAGAGATATCAGATTCATCTACAAGCCCCTTGGTTTCAAAAGAGCAATCAGATTCATCTACAAGCCCAGCTGAGCAACCATTCAATGGATCCTGCCACAATTCTTTAAGTTGTCTTCTCAGAAAAAGAGATACATGCAGGTTTCAGTGACCATTTTCATGTGGATCTAACCCTAGAATATCTTAGATCTCAGACTAGATTAGCCTTCAAAATCTTGTTTGAATTGATTTCACTGATCATTGATATACACTTTTACCTGCAACAAAGTTTGTATTTCTCATCTTCACCTAATAGAACCCTAATGTTCTCTTAACCCACAAGTGCCCTTGCTCCTACCCAAAGATCTCCGAAACACGACCATCATTTATGTATTAATGTTAGTCCTTTGGAGAAGATGTTGTAATATTTTTTTTGCATCATTGGTAGTACCATAATGAGATGGGTTTCAATCACTTGCTCCATATCATTGGTAAGAAAGCAATAAAACTTTGCATATTTTTTTTATTTTTTTTAAGAAAACACAATTGAACTCTAGCCAGTGAGCTATATTGCCAAAATTTTCTTGGAGGAAAAAAATTGTTAGACTCTACATTTAGGGAGAAGCTTAATGAATTAGACATGAATTTGAACTCCATAGGCCAATGTAACCCATATTTCCTTGTATGTGAGACAAATGGGAAAATTATGTTACTTAGTTTGTTTTTTTTTTAAATGTATTATGACACACCGGTAAAAATATTTCATTAGCATAAATCAGGTTATGAAGGGAATATTTTTTAACAAGACAAACTAACTAATCAATATGTTTTGAAGGTTGAAAAAGAAAGATATAGAAATGTGTTTTTTTTGACAAAAACACATGACTTAATAAACATGTAGATATGTCTTGTTGAAGGAAAGATGATATATAACGTATATAAACATGACAACAATGCTTATGTAAAACATATTTATTTAATAAAAAACTATTGGTTTTTCCCTTGTCGAGAAAAAAATGTGAGGATAAGCCTGTCAAGGGTGATGGGGTAGCCCCTGGTCATGCCAGGAACCATGAGAATGTACACTAATTTCTCCTTAAACACCACCAACAACACAATGCAGGTGCAAACGATGCCTTCCAATCCATACATGCTACATAGAAAGCTCTCGAAAACTCTTTCAAGGTCAAGATGGATAAAATCCTGATCTGTTGTTTTAGATCTTGACCAACTCTTTCATATTTGTTATTTTATTGTTAACCGCATGTTGATGGTCAAAAATATTGTAACATATTTTGGCATACTACTCAAAGCTAAAGGTCGAAGCCTATGGCCCACCCTGCATTTAACTTATTAAATTCTTCTTATCTTTCATGCCTCGAGATATGGGTAATTTAATCCAATGTTTAAAAAGTGATTTTGAACCCTCGTTGGCCATTTCCCGTTAACATAGGGGGGTCCGAAAAGTAGTTTTAATGGTAGACACCCAACCTGTGTGTCACCATCTCATGAATTCACGACTTAAAATACAAAACCATTTGCCACTAAGGAGGGGCCTGAAAACCATACCCAGTATTAATTAGAATAGAATTTTCCATGGTGGGAATACTATTATGAAATAAAAAAATTTCACGATGGAAGGCAAAGTGGGTAAAATGGAATTATGAGTTAATGTGTTACAACTACAGGTAGAATAAATTCTTGGCATGAAACTGAATAAAGGGAAGCTTTGCAATCATATATGGATGAAATTAATGTACAGGAGAGAAAAAAGATATTTACGTCAATACATGTGAAATTGAAGTTAGAGTTACAGAAGTAAATTTATAGGCATGGTGAAATCAAGTTACAGGTGTGAAACCAGGTTGAGGTTGAGGTTGAGGAGAATCAGGACATGGATTTACAAAACCACACATAGTTTTGTAAATACATGAGAAATAAAAACACGACATAATTTCAAATAAGTGGATGAATTTATTCATTTTCCTGGATGGGAGTATTCGGGACTCTCTCACTTTCTCCAAAATTCTCTCACTTTTCTCGGTCGCTACTGGTATGCAGGCTAATCATGCAAAATCTACCATTACCTTAGCTCGCACTTCCATCTAGGAGTCACAACTTGCTCAACAACATTTCCCCTACTGTATCATACCCTTGGACAGGGGTTTCAAATACTTGGGGTTCTAGATAAAGCCTCTCAGTCAGAAAATTGCAGATTGGGTTTGGCTTGTCACCAAACTGGAAAAAAGGCTTCCAATGTGGAGTCACAGATATTTATCCAGAGCTAGCAGACTAGTATTTATCAAATCTATTCTTGAGGCCACACCTGTATTTTGGATGGCACTTGCATGGATCCCCAGGAACATTCTGGACCGAATACAACAACTTTGTAACAGATATATTTGGAATGGGAAGCAAGACAAAAAGATATTTGCCTGGGTCAACTGGAACAAGATAGCTCCGCAAAACAATGGGGAGGCTGGGGACTAAAAAACCTTCCTCTCTTTGCACAAGCCCTGGCAGAAAAAATGGGTTGGACTCTTCTGACTGGACATAATCTATGGACTACTATCACATATCAGAAGTATATATGGCCTCAGAAAATCATGGACTGGGTTCGCTTGCCAAGCTGGCCAAAATCTAGTATTTCATGTGTCTGGAAGGCACTTCTACACTCCCTTCCTAGCATCAGGGACAATCTCGTATGGAGAATCAATGATGGAATGAAGGCCCGCATTGGATTGGATCCATGGACTGGAGGTGGTGGTAGGTATCAGCTGTCTCGAGATCTCATTCATCATATTCACTCCCAAGAGATCAAGGTGATAGCACATATTGTGGACCCACAAAATACCAACATCTTCTTCCAAGGATGGAAATCTGCCCTGCAGCTGGACATACCCCCTCGTTGGCATCAGGAATGGCAAGAATACATCCCTGCTTTATGCGAATCTCATATCAGGATTAAAGAGGGACCTGATGAACTTGTCTGATGTCTTGCTGAGAATGGCATATACTCTCCAAAGACTAGATACCTAAACCTGATCTCACACAAATAGTCGGAGTAGACTACCTTCTGGTGGAAGAGTATTTGGAAATTAACATCGCCTCCAAGGACTAAACTTTTCTTTTGGTGTATTCTCAGAGACAAAGTTCCCACAGGAGAGACTCTCACCCATTGATTCTTT
The DNA here is from genome assembly GCA_000404065.3 of Pinus taeda. NCBI lineage: Eukaryota > Viridiplantae > Streptophyta > Pinopsida > Pinales > Pinaceae > Pinus > Pinus taeda. The sequence continues at coordinate 105,082 of APFE031458909.1, read as the reverse complement.
CATGGGCCACACTGGTGTATCTTGTGCAAGAATTCATCTGAATCAACCCCCCATTTATTTCTGAAATGCACAACCCTGATCAATCGTTGGCAAAATATTTCTACTTCCATTCATTTTTCCGGGCATTGGGAAGGAGAAGATATCGGTCGTGCATGGGAAAGCTGGTGTAATCAGCATCAGGGTTCAAAATTACAAAATCTTCCTCTGATCATCAGCTAGCATATTTGGCTGGCTCAGAACCGTGTTATTTTTTACAATAGACCTGTGTGCTGGCCTCACGTCACAACCCACATTATATCTGCTTATAACGAGCTGCCTGAACCTCATCAACCTCGACCCCGGAGGCCATGTGCCCCTACACATATTGATAAAAATATGCCTTGGGCATTCTTCAATGGCGCGACACAACATCATGGATGCAGTGGTGGTTTCATTCTTTACTTAAATGATCATCATTTCTTCAAAGTAAAGATGGGACTAGGAGCTGGAACTAACAATTTTGCAAAACTCATTACTCTTCATCATCTTTTGCATTTCTCATTGGGTCATAATTGCATGAGTCTAAATATTTTTTGGGACTCAAAGATCATTATGAATTGGTTCAATAATATTACTGTTTGTCACTCTCACACACTCAGTAATATTTTGGATGAAGTAAATATATTCAAGGCACAATTTAACATCATCTCATGCAATCACATTTATAGGGAACATAACAGCTGTGTTGACGGGCTATCCAAGGAGGCCACGACACTTCCTCGAGGAGAGTGGATGACCCAGGAACAACTTGGGACAAATAAATACCACTACTACTACCGACCATACATTGATCAGATCTACCATAGGGCAGAGAGGCCTTGATTACTGTTTTTTTTGTAAATTTTTGAGAAACATGCATAAACAAACTCTGTATATATATCTTACAAGTTATATATTTATGTGTTATTGCCTTGTGTGGCATATGTACAGCAATATAATAGACTCTTTTTATATATTTTCTCCATAACAGAAAATGACTGAAAACCCTGCATGGTGATGAAAGCTCAAAGTAGCACAAGTTTTTGGTCAACTATAATTTTTGACTGAGCCCTTAGTGGCAAGAAGGACACAACATATGCTAATATCATCTACAACATGTAATTTTTCAAAATTAATGAAAGATTACGATTTTTTCAGTGGAAAAAGTGGATGAATTTATCCATAAATTTATTATTTGAGGAGATACTTTCTGAATTTATTTGGTAAATTCATGAAAAAACCAAATTTATTCACGGAATATTTGAAAAAATTTATGAATTTGAAATTAGTGAAGCATTGTCAAAAACTGACATAAAATCATTCCAAACAGATCTTCAGCAACAACTTCACAAACCCCAGATTTCAAGGCACAAAAATATCAATTGAAAGGCAAATGGCAGAAACAAGAGCTCTAGATTTTAAAAGGATGGAGATATCAACATTCAGAACATCAAACGATCAACAGATTGAGGATCATTCTGCAGATTTTCAGTAGTCATTCAACCAACTCCAGGTTTCGAGGTAGATACTTGCAACAGTTCCAGATTTCCTACGACTAATAAGGAAATATTATTTATGTTTAATATAAAGTTTAGAATTTCATTCCAGGATTATTGTAATAGTTTAGGGGATATTTAGTCTATATATTTTTTTTATTTGTAATAAAAAAGGGTGGGCTTTTGATGCCAAGACTCTACACTTTGTAATAGCTTCTCTTTTTTGATTTCTAATAAAAGCCTTATGGCTCTGGACAGAATTTTGTGTTTGTTGTATGTTTTTCCAGTATTTCCATATCTATTTTCTGCACATGTTCACAGTATTATAGAAGACCTGGGTAAGAACGGATTCTGTTTAATCTCTCTAAAATCCCCTGCAGATTTATAATTGTCTAAAGAGATTAGTATAGCAGATTGTCTGTCTGATCTAGCTCCTCTTTGAAATTGGTTATTGTTTGTCCTTCTATTTTCTCTTGAATATGTTTTGTCGGGCTGTAGAAATATTCTACACGCATCCAAATCTTCCTAGTTGTTAAGTAATCAGTCTGGCTCCTCAATTATTAGGAATCTCCTTACATTCTTCTATCAAATTCTAATAAAAATCAAGTCGTTTTGTCAGGCTGGAAGCTAACACATTCAGAAGGGACCCTCTGAGAGAGGCATTTAATATGAATAGGTATTGTCATTGATCATCAACCACCCCTAATTAAAACCATAAATTTGGCCATTGTGCTTCAAAGGCTGCTATTTAGTGACAAGTGAACAACATTAAACAAAGCCTCATAACAATTGAGGGGGCCCCCTCTGGTTTAAGGGGCAACTTGAGCCCAAAGACTAGTTGAGTTGGTTTCCTGGCGTAGTTTTTGCAGCCAGGTATTGCCTACAGGAAATGGGTACAACATTTGGCATTGTTGCCGGGGAACAAAGTAATGAAGATATATTTCTCCGAGGAACGATAAAGATTAGATCTATTCCTTGCTAGTGAACAATGAGTAGGCATTTATTATTGGTTTCATTTCTTTCACCTGGTGACTCCACTTTTTCATATGGCGATTCTACTAGGTAATCGATCCCATTGTGTCAAAATTTCAACTGCCTTTACTGCTATTCAAGGTTCGTTGATACTTGCAATCAACAGTATATGTCTTTCCCTCTCAGCCATGGTCAGAAATCTAAAACATCTACAGAGGATACAACTTTTAAAGTACACTTGTGAGTATAAGTTTTCCATGGGATCTTATGTTCATCTAATATATATTCTTCAGATTTTTAGCTACTAGGAATGTGGTTTGTCAATAAATCCGCTCTACACTTGGTTACATTGGAAAGCAGATTAGACCTAACAATATAAAATTTTCTAGTTCAATTAGATAGAGGTGTGGGATTGATTAACTACTTTCAAATTCATGGTGCAATGGATCTGCAATTATTTTAGTTATATTTCAAGATTGTAGTATTAAGTTTGGTTTGGTTGAGTGCAATGACTTCCAAGGGATTAAATGATTGACTCCATAGCCCATGAATTAGGCACTCTTGTGTTTGTTTCCACTTACAGCGACAGTTGTTTCACTTCAACAATTTTCAATTTTCATATTTCAGAATGAATAAGTCTTTGGATTAGTGCAGGAAATATAAGTTTCCATTCACAGTTGCAGGTTTAATATGCAATAGCTGGATGATGGGAATTGGCTATACATTACATGATGGAAGATCAGTGATTAATGATTTTATGGTATGACTCCATGCCCAACACATAAGGCAGTTGGTCTACTAGTTCTCTGCATCCCATAGGGGAAGCAGTCCCCATTGGAGCTGATGTTGTACTGAAAATTAAAAATTTTCAGTGTGAAATTGCCATTTCCTTTATAAATTTTATGCTTTTGAATGATTTATTTATTTATATATATAATATTGTAATTTTAAAAATTACTTTTATTTTATAAAAATAATAATTATATATTTTTATTGAAATATTTATTTAAAGTTAAAAGTATATTATAAAAAATAAAATATAATCCTAATCATAAGCTAAAATCATAAGCACACTCAAAGCTAAAGGTCAAAGCCTATGGCCCACCCCGCATTTAACTAATTAAACTCTCCTTATCTTTCATGCCTCGAGATATGGGTAATTTAATCCAACGTTTAAAAAGTGATTTTCCATTTCCTGTTAACATAGGGGGGTTCGAAAAGTGATTTGCCATTTCCCGTTAACATAGGGGGGTTCAAAAAGCAGTTTTAATGGCAGAATCCCAAACCTATGTGTCACCATCTCATGAATTCCGGACTTAAAATCCAAAACCATTTATCACTAAGGAGGGGGCCTGAAAACCAGTTTTAATGGCAGAATCCCAAACCTGTGTCACCATTTCATGAATTCCGGACTTAAAATCCAAAACCATTTACCACTAAGGAGGGGGCCTGAAAACCATACCCAGTATTAATTAGAATTTTATATGGTGGGAATACTATTATGAAATAAATTTATTTCACAATGGAAGGCAAAGTGGGTAAAATGGAATTACAAGTTAATGTTTACCACTAAGGAGGGGGGCAGAAAACCATACCTAGTATAAATTATAATTTTATAAGGTGGGAATAATATTATGAAATAAATTTATTTCACGATGGAAGGCAAAGTGGGTAAAATGGAATTACGAGTTAATGTCTTTCAATACAGGTAAAATAAATTCTCGGTGCATGAAAATGAATAAAGCGAGGCTTTGCAATCATATATTGATGAAATTAATGTACAAGAGAGCAAAAAGATATTTACTTCAATAAATGTGAAAATGAAGTCAAAGATACAAAAGTAAGAATAATTTACACACATGGTGAAATCAAGTTACAAAATGAGGTTGAGGTGAAAGTAAAAGAGCAAAGTAAAATACTCTACCAACTAAAAAACAAGACATGGATTTACAAAACCACATATGGTTTTTTAATGTGTAAATGAAGAAAGGAAATTTACAGTGTGAAAGTAAATGAGTTTTTACAGGGAAGGAGAAACACGACATGGATTTACAAAACCACACATAGTTTTGTAAATACATGAGAAATAAAAACAAGTCATAATTTCAAATAAGTGGATGAATTTATCCATAAATTTTTTATTAGAGGAGATATTTTCTGAATTTATTTAGTAAATTCATGAAAATACCAAATTTATTCATGGAATATTTGAAAAAATTTATAATTTTGAAATTAGTGAAGCATTGTCAAAAAGTGACATAAAAGCATTCCAAACAGATCTTCAGCAACAGCTTCACAAACCCCAGATTTCAAAGCACAAAAATATCAGTTGAAAGGCAAATGACAAAAACAACAACTCTAGATTTTAAAGGCATGGAGATATCAATACTCATAACATCAAAATATCAACAGATTGAGGATCATTTTATAGATTTTCAGCAGTCATTCAACCAACTCCAGGTTTTGAGGCAGATACTTGCAACAGTGCCAAATTTCTTGCAACTAATAAGGAAATATTATTTATTTTTAATATACAGTTCAGAATTTCATTCCAGGATTATTGTAACAGTTTAGGGGATATTTAGTCTATATATTGTTTTATTTATAATAAACAAGGGTGGGCTTTTGATGCCAAAACTTTACACTTTGTAATAGCTTCTCTTTTTTGATTTCTAATGAAAGCCTTATGGCTATGGTTTGACAGAAGTTCGTGTTTCTTATATGTTTTTCCAGTATTTCCATATCTGTTTTCTACACATGTTCACAGTATTATAGAAGACCTGGGTAAGAAGAAATTGTGTTTCAATCTCTCTGAAATCCCTTGTAGATTTATAATTGTGTAAAGAGATTTGTATAGCAGATTGTTTGTCTAATCTAGCTTCTCTTTTAAATTGGTTATTGCTTGTCCTTCTATTTTCTCCTGAATATGTTTTGTCGGGCTATATAAATATTCTACACACATCTAAATATTCCTAGTTAAGTAATCAGTCTGGCTTCTCAATTATTAGGAATCTCCTTACATTATTCTGTCAAATTCTAATACAAATCAAGTCGTTATGTCAGGCTGGAAGCTGACATGTTCAGAAGGGACCCTGTGAGAGAGGCATTTAATATGAATAGGGATTGTCATTGATCATCAACCACCCCCAATTAAAACCATAAATCTGGCCATTGTGCTTCAAAGGCCATTGTTAAGTGACAAGTGAACAACGTTAAACAAAGCCTGTAACAAATAAGGGAGCCCCCTCTAGTTCAAGGGCCAACTTGATCCTAAATACTGGTTGAGTTGGTTTCCTAGCATAGTTTTTGCAGCCAAGGAGTGCCTCGGGAAACATGTACAACAAAAACCACTTGGTCAATATCTTAAATCAGATCATTTTCTGTTTGGAATGATGGCTCTGACTGGAATTTTGGCACCAGTTTCCCTTTAAATAAAACTATATGAGATGTGGTGGATGTGGGTATGCATTCTAATATAACTAAGAATTGAAATAAAAACTAATATAAACTACTATTAAACCTGGGTAAGTTGATAGCATATGTGTTATAAAGATGTCACAATTAACATGACAATAAAGAGGATCATGCAATAATGATATTAACTCGATTACATAAAAATAATTCTATTAACTTTAATAAAATTAATTTGTTAAAACATAACATCTACTGAGATCTCGTTGTTCACAATATAACTTAAATCTCAATAAAACACCTCAATAGTGATAATGAAATATTGACTAAAACATACATGTGAATATTAGCCTTAAATCATTCCATTCAATGCAAATTTACCTTAGGATAGTGGTACCCGATACACCATAGATCTGCTCATCACAGAAAAGCAAGTGGTTCAACTTAATATTAAGAAAAACTTAATTACAATAGTACAACTTAAGTCTCTTCTTACAAGAATTCAGAACTGCTTCTCCATCTTGGAGAGGGAATTGATAGTTTTTCAACAAAATATAAAAATAGATTGATCTAACAACTCTCCAACAACTCTTCAACAAAAGTGGCAATAAAAGGAAAATTAGGAAATGGTTGCAACAAATTTCTAAGCTTAGGAAGAAGACTCTCCAATAGTTAGTTGTTGCAGATTGTATATATCTATCAAATTGTTGAGCTCCGGTAGGCATTTGGGCTTGATCCTTATTTGACATGTAAAAATAAAATTTTTCAAATATTGCAACATTTGTATGGTGATGTTGGAAAGGCATCAAAGGAGAAACGATTGACTATGCGACTTTACTATAAAATTCTAGTGTTGCTCAAGATTAACCTTGGTCAATTGATCAGTTATTTCGGCAATCTTCTTGTAGTGTTCCTGCCACGTCTTTGTAAACACTTTGGCATATGGTAAGATATCTTCGGGACAACTCGGAATGAGATTCTATTGCAGTAAATTATCATTAATTAATTCAACAATAGAACTAGAAAGATTTTGGGATTCCTTTATGGCTGCTTCGGCTTGTTTCATTTGAATCTCCCATTCCCTGAAAACAATGATTTTTTGAGCCTCATCGGTCTTTGGTAGATTAGCAAACCTACCTTCTTCACTTTCTTGCTAGTTGAGGAAACATGTGATCTTCTCATTCATTTCTTCAAGGTAGTTTGCCATATCTCTTAATTGATCAACAAGAGAATTGACAACCTTACAATGATCTTGAATTATTACTAATTTACGGCAAAAGACTTTTTGTCCCTGCCCAAGAAGAGAATTCAACTCTTTAGCCTCCCTTTTGAACTTTGTCAGTGCAGGACTAATATGCAATTGTTCAATTTTCTTTTTCATTACTTTGATATGATCAATTTTAATTTGTAGATCTTTATCATATTGCACCTTAAGGGATTCAAACTTCTACTGTAACTTTGTTATGAACTTAAATTCATAACAATTAATTAAAATATTATTTAAAATAATGATTATTATATATATCATTAATTAATTAACAAATAATTAGCTAAATGAAGAGACGTTAGTCCCCAAGGGACATATCTCTCTGATTAGGCATGGCCAGTCAACTCCTATTTAAGGAGCACCACCTCAGCCTTGTAATCATCATTCAAATTTTATCAATTAATATATATATTACATTCAAAACTCATCTGGTGTATTTTTACAGTTAAATAGCAAATTAGAAATTTAAATTTCTAACAATGGTATCAGGGCTAGAAATCATCTGACGACACCCAAGGCGTCTTGCTTGCCGTTAGGCCCTACGGGCCTCCCATCGCCGACTTGTCTGTTGTTTCACTACTGCAGGTCGACAGGCAACATCCACAGGCTTCCTGGCTCTATGGGTGAACAGGATCTGGACATGGATGATGTGGTTACGTTAAGCAATGTAGAAAGTCGGCACAGGTCCACGCATCAACAAACGATCAACTCGAAGTAGGAACCACAGGCTCCGTGGCAAGAAAGGCGTCTGCAGTTTGGGAATACCGCCTGTCGTGATCGGGCATCACAGGTGCTGAACAAGTCTTAAATCACCATTGATTTGTTTGTCTGTAGTCGTGGTATGATATCGGAGTGGTCGATAGGGTCAACTGTTGTGACCAAGGACTGGTCAGTTTCGTAATCATTCAACGACAATTGTGTTAATTTAATTTAATTGAAAACTATATAATATATAGTTTATAGTTGTATATATATATTATTTAGGTTAATATATATTAAAAAAATGTGTCTTCAAGGAAAAATGAAACAAAATGGAGGGAAAAAACAATGACGATATGAAAAAAATTCAAGAGGACATCAACAAGCTAAATAAATGCCTAGATAACATCAAGAATTTAGTTAGTAAGCAGGACCAAATGGCCAATGATATCTCTTACTTAAAAAACTTGATGAGCCAGCGTTTTGGAGGGACTGATCCACCTTCAGCAACATAGAGTCCCAAGACTATAGAAGATGAAACTTCTCTAGAGCATGAGTTATTGAGGCATGAGAAGCATTGAATATCGAAAATTCTCTTCGGAGGAAGCCAATATTATACTAAATCTTCCAAGAGGAACCAAATTAAAATAAAAAATTAATTACCTAAGTATGATGGTAAGAACTATAAGGGCGCCATCGTATGGGTAAATAAGATATGTGATTTTTTAGCAAACCCTCCACTTGGCGATCAAGAAAGAGTCATGAATACATCCAACTACTTAGAAGCAAAAGCATACGATTGGTTTTTGTAGTGGTTATCTAAATGTATGAGTTGCTCATTCAATTGGAAAAACTTTAAAAACACCCTGCTAAAAAGGTTTCATGAATAGGAGGAGGATGATGTCTACTAGAGATTCGTTCACCTGAAGCAAAAAGGATTAGTGAGCAAATACACTCACGAATGGGAAGTATTAGCAAGAAGGTAGAGAGGGTTCTCAGATGAGGAGCTATTAAAAATGTATTGTTGTGGCCTTAAAGATTACATTCGCGAAGAATTAAAATTGCATAAGCCCAAAACCATTGAGGAGGCCAGACACGCAACCATAATTATCAAGCGAAAATACAAACTCCAAAAGGCACCATATTCCAGTAACGAAAGAACTAACAACTATTCCAACGGGAAGTCAAGTAAACCATCGTCAGAGAACACTAGCAAGTACGTTCCACCACTGTTGTGAAATGAAGGAAAACAATAATCTAATGTCGAAAGGAAAAAGGATGGAAAATGTTAGAAGTGCAGAGACAATTATTACGTAGGACACAAATGTGCAACATAAAAATTGTACAACTATGAAGCCAAACAAGAAGAGGAATCTTCAGAAGACAACTCTGACAAAGAGGACAATGAAGAAAATGCAAACCTTAGTCTAGAATCAAAAGAAGATATGCCACGGATTTTCTTAGCAGCCATCACAGGGATACTTCAACCACAGACACTCAATCTTAAAGGTCACATTAAGAAGTGATCCAGGAGGATTTTGTCAGTCCAGCATGGGCGGAGTCTTCAGTAGTTCAACATCGAAGTGATCTTCAAATGATCATTGGTCGATGAGGTCTTGAACTATATCAACTTTGCCAGTTTCGTCATCAACATTCAGTGTCCGGTGTCTTCAGCTTCAACAATAATGTTTATGGTTTAGGTTGTCCAGTAATGTATATGGTTTTCATGGTGTTCATCGAATATGGTTTGGTACTTGGTTGTCGACATGTGGCTGTCATCAGTTCCACCAGGGTTTGGTTGTCGAAAAGGGAACAAGTATCATCATGTGGGGTAATGTCACATTGTGACATTTTGTTGTACATGGGTTTTAGAATTAAAATCAAAGTGATGTGATTCTAACTCTAAATCATTACTAAAACCTATGCTACAAAACCTAACGTAAAAACCTAACACATTAAACCTAGAATATAAATCTATGCATTAAAAATCAAATGCATTAACCAAACTCTAAGTCCTAAGTCCAAAGACCTCTCGGCCATATAAATACATTACAAAATACATAAAACATATAAATAAACATTACATTGCAAATACATTGAAAAAATTTACAAATAAACCCTCAGCCTCTAACCGCAACTTCCTAACTGTGTCGGAACCTTAGCTGTGTTCACATGAGTGGAAGAGATAAACCGTCAAGGGTTGACTTTGCGTTGTTTGGTATGCAGTTACAGTCGGAGTTATGGTTAACTACCAGCAGGAACCGTTGACATGTGAACAATGCAGCTCACCGTCAACCGTCACCAGATCAACGAAACCACTGGAGCCCAAAGTGTGGGGGTTACCTGCATGTGCACATGCGCTATCAGTGCCTCCACCTGGTTAGTTGACCTCTAACGGATTCGGGCATATCCAAAGTCTAAAAGTGGTTCTTAGTTTCAGTTTTTGTTAAACTAATTAAATCAAGTGGTGAATGTCACTACATTAAAACTTAACCATAAACCCTAAATCCTAAAGATTAGCTAATCCATTGCTAAACTCAGTATGAAGGGTTTCAAATGCATCTGAAGGATTATAAAGGTAGATTGGTGCTTTGGAGGTAAAGGAGAGTGGTTTTGAGTTTTGTGTATAGATTTTAGAGGATATAGGTTGTTTTGTTTTCAATGTAACAGGAGCATTGAGAGTCGGAATTGGGAACCGAGACAGGCATTGGAAAGCTAATTCAGAGAGATTTCTTGTGGTAGTGACCAGAAGTGCCTGCTTACACAATCAATCTAGTTAATTTTCTGTGTAATCGACATCCTCATATTCAATCCTAATAAAGTGGTCGCCCATCTTGAAAGCGGACCCGGAGTCGTAGTCCATCAAGGTTGAACTTTGTAATAAATATTGTTGTCTGTTATTGATCCAAAATGGATCCTAAAAGCCCTCTAAGTCTTCAATACTTAAAAACTATCGCAAAGGATAAACCTTCAAGAATGGCGGATTACACTATCGGGTAAGAAAAACACACAAAAATAGTGAAAACAGAGCCTATCGGAGGCCAAAAAAACAATGCACAAGAGCCGTTGGATCTGGCCGGTCAACAATCTAGATTTGATTAGCATATTGCAATCGACGATAGCAGGTGGAGTAAATCAGGCGCGACCTTATGGAAATTGCGATAACGATCAAGTGCGATTAGATGAGGATCGTCGATCAAGCGCGCAGATTCGACTATCTAGATCTACTTGTGCTATATCACATCGCTAACATAACACAGGGAAGGACTTAACCTGTGGCCCAGAGGTTAAGCGATATGCGATTGTGATATCGCAATATTGCATCGCAACTATATAAGGGGTGATGCCAAGGAGGCCAGCGACCATGTGATGCGTCGATAGCTGATAAGGCCGATCGGCGCAATTGGCAATAGGAAGCCAAAAGGGATATGTGATAGCGATATATAACTAGACCTCAAAGGATTATGAATGCGATATTATAATATTTGAAGTCGGATACGGGGTGAATTGTCGGGTTTTTCTGTGTATTTGGGATTTTTCATAATAAACCTAAAAACAAAGGAACCCACGACTAAAAAATTTGCGATAGCAATTTAAAGGCGGACCCGATGGAGGTTAGGGCAGATTCCATAATAATTTAGGTCCGATAAAAGGCATTTTTGTGGATTTTACAGCATTTTATATGTATTTCTATGTGTAAACAGAGAACGATTGTTTTGGGATTTCTAATGCGCCGATGGTCCCTTCCATTACAAAACAGGTGGCCACCATCCCTAAAGATGTTTAACAATTATTGTTGAACATTCAGAGGGGATTTGAGTGGAAAAAGGCCGGGAGCCAGAGAGCCCGAAGGGGAAAATGAATAGACAAACTCTGATTGGCTTAAAAGCCATAGAATGACAGAGATAGAGGTAGGTAGTGCTGAGACATAGATAAAACAGAGATAAAGAACGAGAGGGAGAGTCTGTGTACTCAAAAAGACTTGGGGGATCCAAGTAAAGCCCTGTTGTTTATTCCCGTTGTGTTGAGCCTCAATTTGAGCTCACATTTGTAAAAACTCTGCTCTTGAGGACATAATAGAGAGCTCACCATTGAAAGCTAGACCGGGAGACGTAGCCTAAGAGTTTTGGGTGAACTCCTTGATTATTTGTTGTGTTATGTGTGTGTGTCTATTATGTTTCTTTAACTGCTTCATTGTCTATATTATTCGCAATCTTTTCGATCCGTTACACTAATTAATATAGGCAGATCCTCCACATGAGTCTATAATACCTTAATATTAGTCTAAGATCTCATTTTTAGATCAAGTGGTATTAGAGCTTTGGTTTTTGGTTTGTTAAGGTTAGACAAGCTTGTGCTGGATATTTTTTTTGAATGTTAACTAGGTCAAAGCTCAAACTGGGAAAAGGAGAACTTGTTGAGGCCAATCCAGAAATTGGAAGAGTCTATCCTTGGAGGAAAATGGCAGAAGAAACTCCCTTGGGAGAAGAAGGTTTTAAGGCACTTTAGGCCATGGTGGAAGAGATGTATCAGGAATTTACGAAAGGCCGAGGTGAAAGAACTTCAACATCTCAACCAGATAAGGGAGCAGAGGAACCTCTTCTAGATGCCCATCCAGAAGGCAAAGGAAAAGGAGACAAGCCTTCTCCACCATATACTCAATCATCACCTTCATCATCCTCATCATCTTCTTCACATAAAACTAGCCCTGAAAAGAAAAAGAAGAAAACTTCTGTGATTAAATTTGATGTAAGGTTTGATTTTCCAATTTATGACGGAGATTTAAATGCAGAAAAAGATACATAACTGGATTAGATAGATTGATGTATATTTCAGGGTGAATAATATTAATTCAAAAAGGAAAAGATTCAGCTGGCTAGCCTTCGCCTTGGAGGAACTGCACTAGTGTGGTGGGAAGGCAAGACCCAAGCTAATCTGAAGAGACATGGTAAAATTCTTTCTACCTGGAATGAATTTGTTTCTGCCATCAAAAAACAATTCTATCCTCTAGCTTATATGCAGCAACCTTTGATGAGTTGGCAAACTCTTTGCCAATTAAAGGGCCAAAGTGTACAAATCTATACCCAGGAATTTAGGAAAAGAGCTTTAACTCTAGGCATATCTTTAGACTCACCTGAAACTTTGTTGAAGTATATAGGTGGTCTGCATAGCTATTTGAAGCACACCATTTTCATGTTTAATCCCACTAGCCTAGATGATGTATCAGTTCAGGCTACACATCTAGAAGCTAGAGGAAAGAATGTGAACCCAGAGATTGGGGGATCATCAAAACCCTCCGCAAGCAAGAACAAGGAAAAGAAGAAGCTGAAATGGAAGGAGAGGAAGGCAAACGCTGTACAGAAGGACAAACCTTCATGCACACACAGCAAGAAGGATGGACACAATGATGAAAACTATTGGTCTTCACATCTGGAGCTGAAACCTAAGAAGTTCGGTGGTAAGAAGAAGAAGACTGCTGCTACTATTCAGAAAGACTTGGGGTTAGAATTAGGTGATGAAACAACAGTCACAATCATAGGTATAAAAGGTAAAAATTCTGAAGCATCTATAAGTAATTCTACACAATCTATTGATAATGACGATAATGAGAGGAAAATACATGAGCTTTTTCATATCAGAGTTATTTCCAAGAACCAAAATATTGATGCTTTATTTGATAGTGGATCACAAGTAAACTTGATTTCTAAAACAATTGCAAAGAAGTTGGGCTTACTAATAACACCTCACAAGAAGCCATATCCATTAGCAAAGCTACAAGTGACTAGACAATGTAAACTTAGGTTTTCTATTGGGTCAACATTTGTAGATGAGGTTGAGTTAGATATAGTTCCCTTGGATATATGTGGTATTGTTTTAGGGAGTCCTTACTTGTATGATAGAAAAGCCATTTTCTATAGAACTGAAAGTAAGTATCAACTCACTAAAGATGGAATAGAATATATTTTAAGAGCTCATAAACTCAAAAATAACTATTCTCTCATAAACTCAGGGCAGATGAAAATAATTGTAAATTCATGCAAGAAATTTTTAATAATGGTTGTAAAGGAAAAGAATCGTGATAAAACCAATGTATTTGAAGGCTGTGATGCTAAATAGAAAGCTGATTTAGTTAAGTTGTTTCAGAATATGATATCCTATTTCAAGAACCTAAAGGTCTGCCACCCAAAAGGGAAATAGTACATGATATTCATCTGCAGCAAGATGTTCCATTACCTAACATCAGGATGTACAGGTTATCCAGTTTAGAGAATGCAGAGATCAAGAAGCACGTACAGGAGCTGCTTGATCAAGGGTTCATAAGACCAAGCACATCACTATGTGGATCTCCAATCGTACTAGTGAGAAAGAAAGATGGTTCGTGGAGGATGCGCATTGATTATCGAGCACCGAATAAAATAACGATCAAGAATCGTTATGCTCTTCCTCGCATTGATGCTCTATTAGATCAACTGAAAGGAGCACTTTACTTCTCCAAGTTAGACTTGCATAGTGGCTATCATTAGGTCAGAGTAGCAGAACATGATGCATGGAAGACTGCTTTCAAAACAAAGCAAGGGCTATATGGATCGTTGGTTATGCCTTTTGGCTTAACTAATGCTCCTGCCACTTTCATGAGAGTTATGAATGATGTACTCAGACCTTTTATTGATGATTTTGTAATTGTATATTTAGATGACATTCTTGTTTTCAGTAAAACATGGGAAGAACATTTGAAGCATGTAAAGCAGACTTTAGATGTTTTGAAAAGTTAAAATCTCTATGTGAAGTTATCAAAATGTGAATTTGGCAAAACATATTTAAATTATTTGGGTCATATTTTAGGAAGTGGTGAATTGAAGATAGATCCCTCTAAGGTTGAAGTCATTGTGAACTGGCCTAAACTCAAATTTGCTATAGAAGTTAGGAGTTCCCTAGGAGCAGCACAATATTGGAGAAAGTTTATTGCTAACGTTTCCTTGATTGTATCTCCCTTACATGCTTTAACAGGATTGAATAAGGTGTTTCAATGGGGAGGCAAATAGTAGAAAGCCTTTGACACCTTGAAAGAAAAAATTAGTACAACACCAATACTAGCATTTCCAGATCTTCAACATCCATTTGAGATTGAAACAGATGCCAGCGACTATGCCATGGGAGCAGTGTTGATACAACACGGTAAACCCATATGCTATCATTCTGAGACAATTAATTCTGCAGTAGTTAATTATCCCACATATGATAAAGAATTGTATGCATTAGTATAGAGTGTGAAAAAGTGGAAACATTACCTAATGGGCAAAGAAACAATTATATATACAGATCATAAACCACTTCAATATTTGCACTCACAAATTAAATTGCAGTAATCAAGACATTATAGGTGGATGGGTTTCCTACAAAAATTTCATCTTGTCATCAGATATAAAAAAGGCATACACAATAAGGTTGCAGATATGCTATCAAGACCAATCATAAATGCATCTACTATACTTAAGCATAACTCAGTAATGCATGAAAGCTACATTGAACAATATGCTCAAGATGTAGATTTTAAAGATGTATATGCAACTTTAAGTCATGGCAAACAAGTAGAAGAATTGGATTATCATGTTAAGGACCAACTCTTGTACCATTTTGGAAAGTTATGCATTCCACAAACTGAAAGAGTTAACATAATCCAGGAAGCACATACTTCTCTTATATCAGGTCATTTTGGTGTAAGTAAAATAGTTGCACAGTTGCAAAGGTTCTGTTATTGGCCAAGAATGCATGAAACAGTTTCTAGATATATTAAAGGGTGTACCATGTGTGCTAAAAGCAAGCCCATCAATAGAAAAATAGGCTTGTACACTCCACTTCCAGTTCCTTGTCGTCATTGGGAAAGTGTTTCCATGGAATTTATTTGGGGATTGCCAAAATCTAGAAAAGAACATGATTATTTATATGTTACTGTGGATAGGTTAAGCAAAATGTGTATTTTGATACCTTGTAACAAGAAGGTTATAGTTGAACAAATAGCGAAGTTGTTCTTTCAACATGTATGGGTTCATTTTGGGTTACCCACTTCTATTGTATCTGATCGAGATTTCTGATTTGTTGGGAAGTTTTGGTCAAGTCTGTGGGAATTGATGGACACCATATTGAATAAGAGCACAACATTTCATCCACAAACATATGGTCAAACAGAGGTGCTCAACAAGACAGTGATCCAGTTTCTTAAAGGCTATTGCAACAAACATCCCAAGCTTTGGGGTGAGCATTTATGTTATGTGCAACATGCTTACAACTGTGCCAAGCACTCTTCTACTTAGAGATCTCCTTTTGAGACTTGTTTTGGTTTTGTACCAAATTCTCCCTTGGATTTTGTCTTTGGTAAAGACATAGTAGTTGATGGACATAGTGATGTGGACAAAGCAACCAAGTTCATTGAACATGTCCAAGAAATTCACCAAGTAGTGAAGGAACAACTAGAAAGAAGCCAGGCCAAGTACAAGGCAGACATGACAAGCATCAAACTGAGCATAGCTTCCAAGTTGGTGATCAAGTCTGGCTGTACATTAGCAAAGATAGAATGCAAGGTGAAGGTAAAAAGCTAAAACCAATAAGGTATGGGCCTTTCAAGATACTTGAGAAAATTGGTGAAAATTCTTTTCGCCTTGATTTTCCAGCTTATATGCACATCTATTCAGTCGTTAATGCAAAGAACTTGAGACTGTATGAACCTTCATTGATTGAAGATCCCAAAGAGCAAAGTCAGTTGCCTGAATATCTCAATGAGTTGTAGGAAGACATAGTTCTAGACAAGAAGGTGAGAACTACGGGTAGAGGGGATGTTGAGTACCTAAGAATCAGACTCAAAGGTTCAAAACCAAGCAGTGCATGATGGATAGAAAATGGGAAAGTGAGGAAGATGTATCCTCACTTGATCAATGCATAAAAACCAACTTTTGGTGGTCCAAAAGCTTTTCAGTGGGAAGGTGTGATCGAAAATGGATCCTAAAAATCCTCTAAGCCTTCAATACTTAAAAACTATCGCAAAGGATAAACCTTCAAGAATGACTAATTACACTATCGGGCAAGAAAAAACACGCAGAAATAGTGAAAACAGAGCCTATTGGAGGCGAAAACAACAATGCATAGGAGCCATCGAATATGGTCAATCAATGGTCCAGATCTAATTGGCATATCGCAATTGGCAGTAGCAAGTGGAGTAAATCGGGTGCAACCTTATGGAAATCGTGATAACGATCAAGCACGATTAGACGAGGACTGTCGATCAAGCACGCAGATTCGATGGTCTAGATCTACTCGCGCTATATCGCATCGCTAACATAACACAGAGAAGGACTTAACCCGCGGCCCAGAGGTTCATCGATATGCGATTGCGATATTGCAATATCGCATCACAACTATATAAGGGGTGATGCCAAGGAGGCCAGCGACCATGCAATGTGCCGATAAAGCCGATTGCTGCGATCGGTGATCAGAAGCCAAAAGGGATATGCGATAGTGATATATAGCCAGACCTGAAGGGATTATGAATGCGATATTATAATATTTGAAGTCCGATATGGGGCGATTGTCAGGTTTTTCTGTGTATTTGGTATTTTTCATAATAAACCCAAATATAAAGGAATCCACGACTAAACGATTTGCAATAGAAATTTAAAGTCGGACCCGATGGAGTTTAGGGTGGGTTCCATAATAATTTAGGTCTGATAAAAGGCATTTTTGTGGATTTTACAACGTTTTATGTGTATTTCTCTGTGTAAACAGGTGGCCACCATCTCTGAAGACGTTTAACAATGATTGTTTAACATTCAGAGGGGATTTGAGCGGACAGAGGCCAGGAGCCAGAAAGCCCGAAGGGGAAAACGAATAGAAAAATGTTGATTGGCTTAAAAGCCACAAAATGACAGAGATAGAGGTAGGCAGTGCTGAGATAGGGAGAAAACATAGACAGCGAGCGAGAGGGAGAGTCTGTGTACTCAAAAAGACTTGGGAGATCCAAGTAAAGCCATGTTGTTTATTCCTGTTGTGTTGAGCCTCAATTTGAGCTCATATTTGTATTAAATCTTCTCTTGAAGACATAATAGAGAGGTCACCACTAAAAGCTGGATCAGGCGAGATAGCCCAAGAGTTTTGGGTGAACTCCTTTATTATTTGTTGTGTTATGTGTGTGTGTCTGTTATGTTTCTTTAACTGCTTCATTGTCTATATTATCCACAATCTTTTTGATCCGTTGCACTAAGTAATATAGGAAAATCCTGCACATGAGTCTGTAATACCTTAATATTAGTCTAAGATCTCATTTTCATATCAGGTATTGCTATGTTTTTGTTGTTTTTCACTTTTGTTTGCATCTTGCTTATGTTTTAATTCTGTCGTCAATTCATCCCGTTTTAGTCGATTCTCATGGTTAAATCACTTTAAGTTAACATTCAGTTCACTAATGGCATTAATAAATTCTACTTCAGTTTAACATATGATCATTTCAGATCATATAATTTTGTAACGGAGTAGGGTGTGTTTGTAGAATTTGTTAGTGAATGTTAACCAGGTCAAATTCACAACGTGGAGAAGGAATCCTTGAGGAGATTGATCTAGAGATTGGAAAGAGAAGAGTCACTCATAAGCCGACCATGACAGGATCTGATGCAGGTGAAAGTCCTGAAACTAAGAAGAGTGAGGGATAGCTTCAACAAGAATTCTTGAGTATGCAACAGATGTTGGGAGAACTTTATGAAGATAAGAAGGCGAGAGATGCAACTTCTTCTTCAAAGAAATCGAAGAAGGACAAAGGTAAAGGAAAGGCTAATAAACCTCCTTCACCTCCATCATCTCCATAATCTTCTTCTTCTTCTTCTTCTTCTTCTTCTTCTTCTTCTTCTTCCAGTGCAAAATCTGAAACATAAAAGAAACCTAAGAAAACATCTCTTTTGAAACTTGATGTAAAATTTGAGTTACCTATTTATGATGGCGAAAGGAATCCTGAAAAGTTAGATAACTGGATTAAGCAGTTAGAAGTGTATTGTCATATTCATAACATTTCTGACGATAAAATGAAAATTCAGTTAGATACACTTAGAATGGGGGGACCAACTTTAATTTGGTGGAAAAGTAAAACTCAGATATATGTAAAACAAAAAGGTAAAGTCATCTCTTCATGGTCTAAGGTTTTAAAAGCTCTTAGGAAACAATTCTATCCTTTAGGATACATGCAGCAAGCTGTTATTGATTGGCAGCATTTGAGGCAAGGTAAAGGGTAGAGTGTTCAAGAGTTTACTCAGAAGTTTAGAAAGAAAGCATTGACACTTGGTATTTCATTGGAGACATGTGAAACTTTATTAAAATTCATCAGCAATTTACATTCATATTTGCAACATACATCATTGATGTTTAATCCTGATGATTTTGATGAAGTGACTGTTGAAGCCATACATATTGAATCAGGTGGCAGACTATTCAAAATTTCACCGCAATCATCCAAAGAGTTGGAAATAGAGGATTCCAATGACAGTAAGGGGAAGAACAATTCGAAGAGAAATAAATGAACGATATCTCAAAAGGAAAGACCTACTTTTTCTCATTGCCAGAAAATTGGTCATGATGAATCTAGGTGTTGGAAACTTCATCCTAAACTTAAGCCCAAAAAGTTCCTTAAAGAGAAGGATGAAAAGAAGGCAATTGTAGCTGTCCAACAAGATTTAGGTTTCGATTCAGTTGATGAAAGGAGGATAATTGCCATAGTTTCGTTAGGTAAAACTTCTGACATTGATTTAAGTTCGAATACTATTGCATCTTCATCAAACATAAATCCTTCAAATGAGGATAAAAGAGTTGAGTTATTTAACATAAGGATAACTTCTAAGCACACAAAGATAGATACAATGTTTGACAGTGGATCACAGGCAAATTTAATATCTGAATATTTAGTTAAGAATTTAGGTTTGGAGACAAAGAATCATCCAAGACCTTACCCATTAGGATGGCTAAATAAATCAACTCAGATAAAAGTCACAAAACAGTGTTGATTAAGATTTTCCATTACAATTAATTACATTAATGAAGTGGAATTAGATGTGGTTCTAGTAGACATATGTGGAGTTGTCTTAGGAAGTCCTTATCTTTATGATCATGATGCAGTATTTTAGATAAGAGAGCATAAATATCACCTTAAGAAAAATGGGGTTGAACTTATTGCCAGGGCACATCAAAGTAAAAATCACTTGAATTTAGTTGTTGCTAATAAGATGAAGCAATTAATAAGTTCAAATAAGATATTTGTAATCATGTGTGTAAAGGAACAACATAATAATTGACATGATGTTTGTTCAAGTTATGAGTCTCAACGTAAAGATAGTTTGATCGAAGAGGTAGAAAATTTTCTAGTTATATTTAAAGAAACCAAACATCTTACTCATAAGCAGGGAATACAACATGAATTACAATTGATGCCTAAAGCTCCTCTTCCTAATGTTAGAATGAATTATTTCAATCCAAGTTTGGAAGTTATAAGTTACAGGGATGCAGGTCAGTATTGGGGAAAGTCATTGTTACATTTCTCTTGTATTGTGTCACCATTTCATGTTTCAGATAGTTTGGAAGCCTCTTTTCAAGTGGAGAGGAAGCCTATTTGTTTTCATATCAAAGCCTTTCTAAAGCAGTGTCAAAGTATCCAATACATCTAAGGGAAACTTATGCATCAGGGGAAAGTGCTAATCAATGGAAACATCATTTAATGAATAATGAAACAATCATTCAAACAAATCAACAAGCACTTCAATAATTTCAAAGTCAAACTAAGTTGTAGCACTCTTCACATTACAATTTGATGGGTTTATTGCATCAAGTTCGCTTAGTAATCAGGAATCTGGAAAGTATATCAAATCAAGTAGCTAGTATGATGTCAAGAATGTCTTTGAATGTCTCTGTCATTCCGCAATATAGATTGTTAGTACATGTCAATAGTATTAGACAATATCTTGTAGAGATTATTTTCAAAGATGTGTATGAATCACTAATTGA
>APFE031458909.1:49553-71684 GCA_000404065.3 Pinus taeda | reverse complement strand
TAGGAAAGGTAGGAATAATTTCAAAATCTTTCTCATCTTAAACCTGAGATATATCAGTAGCCTTCTTTTCTTTAGAATTCTTAGGAGTATCTTGAACATTAATTTGTTGTGAAGCTTTTACAGTCTGAGGATCGTCATCTTTTGAATTTAGAGTTTGAGTAAACTCTTTTCATATTTCTTCCAATTTAGGATCAAATACAATTCGTTTTCTCTGGGATGTAGAGGAAACCACAACACCTTTTGTTTGAGGAGGTATTGCTGACTATGAAGAACTGATAATCTAAACATTAGTAGCTGAAGCCTTTTCTTGAGTTAGCTGCAATAAACCTAAAGGAAGGTTGGTTATTCTAGAAGTTCGGTATTGTGGAAATTGAGCAATCCTCTGGGGAAAATTGTTTGTATACGCTCTTTAATACCAGCGCATAAGAAGAGGACTGCTCAAACAAGTCATCCAATTTCCTAAGGTTTTGGGAGGCAATGAACTTTTTTACTACATAAATGAGATCATATTGTTGGTTGGGAATAGTAGGTAAATCGAGGGCCTGAATTGCCTGAATTTCCTTCTCTGCATTCTTATAATTTGCCAAGAAAAATATGCCAAACTTAGCAATGAAAGATGGACACATCCTTTTATTTGAATCTTTCAATGTTTTAGAAATGCCATAACCTATCGTTTGATAGGTTATTTTCTACTAAGAAGCTTATCTGATATGTATAAAGGCAAGACATACGGATGAGATAAACTCCCATAAACTCTAATATAAGTAAATAACTCCTCTCTAAACAAATTCCTAAGCTTCCGAAGATCATATTCAACTTCCTGATACATTCGAGGTGGCTTTGACCCAAAAATAACTTCATAAACTAGAATTATCACTCCATGGAAAATGTGATAGAAATGCCTTAAATAATTAGACTTCCATAGGACATCATCATAGATATGAATGGGTTTGGGGTCCTGGATAGTCCATTTCCATCCCATAGCCAGGAAATCCATTGAAAAGTAAAGAGCATCCATATATATGCAAACATATGGAAAGGAGGAATCTTATTTTCAGAGATGTTTCTTACTTTCCTAAATTACAAGATATGAGTAGCTATACTATTAGAGAGCATGGTGGCCCAATAAAAAATGAAACTTTTAGTCATACCATCAATTAAAGGAACCCAATCATCGAGAAATTTTGACACATTAGGTTGTGCATGCAATCGACATATCATCCCTGCTACTTGGTAAAATGGAGGAGCAAGGGAATCAATCGAGTACTTACCTGACTCCTTGGCCTTATGCTTGTTAGGGTCTTTGCGCCACTATTTAATCTGTTCTAACGGGTGTCCATTTTCCTTCACAAATGTTTCAACATATTGCTTATTGTGTACATACTGTGGTTCCAACAGATTATACATTTTTTTGCAAACCTTTGTTATGGAAAGATCCTATGATTGTTCCCATTAATATATGTATGTACCTTCCTAAAATATCCAAGTTCTTTACAATCCTACAAACCATATCCTGGTAGGGAATTAATTTGGGTCTCGTGGTAATTATATGAAGGAATGAATTAGTAGCATCCTTTGTCATGTGCTCAAAGAAAGGAACAGAGTCATTTGATATAACTATTATTTCTGTGACTTGAGGTCCTTCATCCTTAAAATGTTGGTAAATCGACTCCTAGGAGAAAAGTCCAAAATCCCTGGTACAGATTGTGTCGAAGAATAATCCCACTCCTAGATTCTTCTCATCAGTATGTTCAACAAATGGGCCGGAAGGTTGCTGTGGCAGATCCTTTTTCTTGGGTTTCCGTCCTTTCTTCATTTCTTTGTGATGACGAGGATCAAAGCGTGCCTATAATGGAGAGGCGTAAGAAATTAGAAAAGATACACATTTCACCAGAAATTAGCCTGGACAGAAAAACAATCTTTACAATGAAAATCCCTTTTGGACGAATTTTATGAGACTAAAGAAATTAAATGAAAAGTTTATGTTTTCGAGACTTATTAAAATAAATTTAAATCCACTAAGTACACTAAAGGGAAGCCATGTGAAAGATGCCAAATTAGATGTTAGGAACATGTTATCAGAGAGTTATTTAAAAAAAGAGTTACGATTTTTCAAATCTCTGAAATGAGAAGCTCTTGATAATACAAAGGCTATAGAGATATATCGAAAAGAGTCTCGAAGTAAGTGTTCAGATGAGAAATATGAAAAGTTTATTGGAAGGATGTTTTCGTAAGAATTATAAAATAATGTTTTTGAAATACGGAATCCCGACATAGAATTAGCCATAGTCGAATATTACAATCATAAAAGGGTATTGGGTGTGATCATTTCGGAGGTACTACTTTTCGTAACATTATTTTTAAAGAGGCTTCGATGAAAGAAGTTCCAATAAGATTATCACCGAAACTTGAGGGAATTTTGGAGTGTGTTCTTAGAGGTGTAATAAAAATGCAGTTCTGAAATGAGAAGTTCCGAAATGGAATATTTTAATAATTTTCGTGGGTTATAATTTCGGGAAAGTCACTAAATTACACTTTACGATATTAATAGGTGTGAAATGGAAAGTCTTCAAACATTAAGAGAAGCATCATGAGGTCAGACTTTGGGGATGAGATTTTTCGTAATATTTATTAATAAAATTTATGAAATGGAGAAGAGCCGACAATGAAGGGCTGCCAATAGAAAGGGAACAATGAGGAGTGGGCTCATCCGAACTTCATTATTTCATAATGTTTATGAAATACAACTCCGATAATATTTGCTCCAAAAAGGGAAAAAAGTTTTATAAAAGTTTTGTTATTAAAAGTGCTCATAACAAATTTCCATATTGTCTTTTATTAAAGACAACTATTTTATTTGAAAAACTAAGTATACTAGAAAAAAAGCTCTCCATTATTTATTAGGAACTAAATAAAAATAGGGTTGTTGTTTTTCTACAACACCACCTATTTCGTGAGGGTTACGGTGGACAATTATTACTTATCCAAGAAACTTAAGAAACTGAGTCAACGATTTTCCTATTGTTTTTATATATACAGTATGTACATCATTATTCTCATCATTATAATATACAGTTGAATTCATTTCCAATTTGTGTTTGCAATAATGGTATAAGAGCGGTGGTTCATCTTCCCTTTTGAAAGAGTTGAGCCACTAGTTTTGTGGCCTTCCAGAGTTGAGGCACTAGTTTTGTGGCCATCCTAAGCATTCTACGCTCCTTATTTCTCAGACTTTGATGCATCTATTTATGCGTGTTTTGCACTCTTTGTTTTGGCATGCTATGGATGGTGTAAGGGGAGCAATGCGTTAGAAGGGTTTGTGACTTTCGTGGTGAACGCGAAAAGAAATCTAGGAAATGAGGAAGAAGTCTGCGATTGGTTCCACCCTAACTACTACTAGGATTGTCTAACAGACGCTGCATATTGAAGTTGTACATGAAGATCGCGAGATGCCAAGATCGGAGTTAACATTTAACGATTTTTGATAATGTGTTAATAATATTTTTTTGGGAGAAGAGACTCGTTGGGACTATTTACAATCAGGAAAAATGTATATATTAATAACCCACAATGTGGTAGTTTTCAAAAAGTGATTTTGAATGGTATTGGGTCATTGATGTGTGAATGTAGATGGAGGATTCCACAAATATAAAAGCCGCATTCATTTTGTTCGTGAATCAGAGACCGAGATATATTCGATGAACAATGTGCGTTGGATTCTTGTATTGATGAATTTTGAAAGGCCATTCTATATACATATGTGTGATATGTAAACCTGTGATGCATTTGGACCGTTGATCTCTTGTGTTTTTTTGGATTATTGTTAATGCTTTTGATTGTTGTTGATGGGGCTTGGGACTCGCCTGATTGTTCTCATGTCCCTGGACGCTACCTTGCATCTCTGTGAGGGCGTCTAGAGGTCCCTGGATGCTAGCATGCCCATAGCATGAGAGCGTCCAAAGGTCAAGAGGTCTAAAAGATCAGTGGGATCCAGGGGAAGGATGTATGAGTGGATGAGATGTCTCGTAGGGATTTTGTGACTGATGTGGAAGGTATGGTTAATGTGTTTGCCGATTCCATTTCCTTAAGGTCACCGAGGAGGTTGAATATTTTTATAGTCGCCTATGTCGTCACATGTTTACCCTGGTTGGCCAATTACTTGTTAGATGTGGGAGGAGGGTGGTTACATATTGGTATTAGAGCGTGGTTATGCTCTCCTTGCGTTAATGTGTTTGTCATACATTCATGTCGGTTGTAAATGTTGTTGGCCCTCATTTTTGGTCCAGTTTTGCTTAAGAAAACATACTTAGTTTCTATATTTTCCATCCATTTACCATCACATCCACCTCATTTTGATGTATTTTATGCATATTCAGGTATTTAAATTTAATTTTGCAATTTCTAGAAGTTTTTATGAAAATTGAATTTCAAGTGCAATTTTTTGTAATAGCTATATGGATGTCATATTTGCAGGACACTTGGGCACGAGCTGGATACATTTATGGAAATCTTGGGAACTAGGATTGAACTAAATCCAATTGGTTCGGTCAAACCAAGCTAAGTCAGGCCCAGCCAAAGCTGGTCAAACATGACTAGTCATTCAGAAAATCCCTAGAAAATAGGGCAATTTTATGATTTCATGGGATTTTTCATACTTTTAGTGACAGGTTGGATGAAATTGACTTGGATAGGTGGATATGGATAGATATATTTGTTAGAGATACTTTATATCAGTTTGTTTCATGATATTCTATTTAAGCCAAAACTTTGAAGTCTTATGCATGTAGAATTTGTATAATTTTATGTTGAGACATTTGAATATTTGAAGTTAATTTGAAGAATCTGTTCTACTTCCATTTTGTTGTTCAATGGTGTGGATGTTGCAGTAGTTGATAAACTATTCAAGTGTGCAAAGCAAGGGTGGAGGGCCCCTACTCCAAGCTAAGTACACTTCATTGTTAAACTAGCTTGATTTTCATGAAATAGTTGCTTCAGATTTGTTTACTTGTTTTGCTTCAAATTTGATTACCTGAATTGATTTGTGATGATTTATGTTTGATGACGAATCTTGGTTTATTTATCATTTTTGTATGAAGGGACAACACAATGTTCAAGTTGAACCTTCCTTCTATTGGATTAATGAATAAAAACTGAAGTTCATCCTTCTTGCTTTCAGTAATTTTATGAAGTTCCAGTTTTCTAACAATAGCATAATGATGAATGAATTTGTGATGAGGAATATCAAGGATCTCCTAAGTTAGAAGCCTCTTTCATTATTTATTTATGCATCTTAAGCTGTTGTCAATTAATGGTTTGCGATTTCTATTCATCAGGTAATATTGTAGAAGAAAGACACAAATGGATCTCTTAAGTTAGGATCCACTTCATCTCACATATATTGCACAAGTGAATTAGAAATTATTTGATTAGATTTATATTTATAATATGTATTTCCTTAGTTCTTCATATTTTATCTTCTAAGCTTGACTACATCTGATATCCATACATTTCGGACATGCCTCCAAGTTTTACAAACCTGGATTGATAATGAAATACTTGTGTTAATTTGTGTTAATAAATTAGCCCAAGATTTTAGCGCCGTTTCCGGGAAGGCATTCATCAACATAGTCAAATAGAAGATAAAAACAAAATCTAAAAAAAACGACAAAACAAACAATAAAAATTCAGTTATGTTATGTTACTCTTAGTTATGTTTCTTTATGCCTAGGAATAGAGATCAGAAAGGTAGATTTATTAAACAAAACCCCCCATCCATAGAAGTAGGACCATCAAGACTAACTACACCGGTTGTTGGTAAACCAACAATAGAGGAATTAGAAGAAAAACAAAGAACATGACAAAGATTAACTTTAATTGAAAGACAAACCTTGTTAGCCTGGGAGGTAAAAAGAAAACAAAATCCAAAAGCAACACCTACTTCAGAAAAACAAAGGGAAACAAGGAAAATTGTTAAACCAATAGATCAACCCATTTTTGAGCCCATAGATCAACATATTTTCTAAAACAATCAACAACTTGAATCTCAATTTGCCATCGAAACAGTTGAAACTATGATAGAAGAAGGGAAATGATCTATTATTCTCACTTGAGAATAGAGACTTGAATATGAAGACAATAAAGAGAATGGAGAAGACAAAGAGAGGAATAAGCAAGAAGAGAAGTTGATAAAAAGAGAGAAGAAGAAAGAAAAACAAAATATGACAACAAAATACTAAATGATAATGAACAAGATGATCGGGAAGCTACTTTTGGCTTCCCAATATTAGACACAAGTGCAATATTAGGAGAAGAAGTGAAAATGAAAAACATTCCACCTTCCGTATTGCCCAACTTTTATGGAATATCAACAAAAGATCCTAACTCATTTATGTTTGAATTTGATATCTTGTGTAGAACTTATAGATACACAGATGACACACACAAGCTTCGCCTCTTTCCTGCTACTTTGAAAGCAACAGCATTAAAATGGTTCATGGGTTTAGGAGAACGTACAATCACTTCTTGGGATGACATGAAGAAAAGTTTTCTTAAAAAGTATCAAGCCTATTGTAGGCCTAGGGACTCGAAAGAGGACATTTTTAGAATGACACAACAAGAAGATGAAAGTTTAGAAGAATATTTGGAAAGATTTTCTTACAATCTTCAAAAATATAAACAACACTCTCTGAACTCAGA
Organism: Pinus taeda; assembly: GCA_000404065.3. Classification (NCBI taxonomy): domain Eukaryota; kingdom Viridiplantae; phylum Streptophyta; class Pinopsida; order Pinales; family Pinaceae; genus Pinus; species Pinus taeda. Next base: position 64,988 of record APFE031458909.1, on the reverse strand, counting down.
CACCATCCGTACAATCTTTCTATAAGGTATAAAATATGAATATATTGACATTTTGAATGTAATGGGTAAGGGTGATATTTCAAACTTGCCATTCCATAAAATTGCAGATCTATGTCAAAAATATTCACGAGGAAGTTAAAAAATTGGAAGGAGAGAAATTAGTTCAAAAGCAACGAAATCAATAGCTGGAGGGGTAACAAGAGAAGAGATAGGGAGCTTGTTGGAAAACTTCAAAACTGATATTGTAAGTACACTAGGGACACAAGTAGATGTTTTGAAAGCAAACAAAAGAAAGAAGAACAAAACAAATCTTAGCAATCCTTTGTCCCAAATGTAGAAAGAAGCATGCATTAAGATAATGTCCTTTAGATAGTGTTCATGTATGTGGTCTATGCACAGAAAACCATTCAACATAAAACTATCTAAAGTTGAAAGAATTGCAAATGAATCCAATAGAAGAAGTACAAGGAGGGTAAGGTTTTTACTATGTGGCACCAAGAAGGCCTTGGCAGCCAAGGATTCCTCAACAATTCCCTCAGCAATTCCCTCAACAAAACTATCAATATCCTCCTAAAAACTCTTGGAATACCCCAATGCTGTGGAAATATTGGCCTCCACAACAATATAAAAACCAACATGCACAAGGTTGGAGAGGATATAGTTATGGAAACCAACCAACTCAACAAATCTATTCTCAATAATACCAACAACAATATCAACAGCTATTCCCATACCAACAGTTCCAACAATATCCATAATCCATGCCATTTCCACAACAGAATCCTGCACCATTACTAACACAACCACATTAGTTTCAACTATGTTCAAACTAGCCTATACCAACTCAACTACTTGTTCAGCTAGTAGAAAATCCGAGTAACAAAATGGATAAACCTGCATACAATGTGGAAGAAGCAACATATTTTCCAACATACTCCATTCTTCGCATAAATGATGTCCATTTAAGGGCTAGGAAAGTACTTCATAAAAATTCTCCTCTGATCATAGAAGAACCAGCTGAACAAGGAGAACAACCTGAAACATCACATTCAGAAAATCAAAGTCAAAAAGGAAAAATTATAATAACTCAAACACCACCCTATCGAGAGAGGTTATTAGAGCAGAAAATTCAGATGACCATTCCTAGATTTGATATTTTTGATGAATTAAAAAATTCTTATGTTAAAATTCCTTTATTGCAGGCAATCAAAGAATACCAATTTATGCTAAAACAGTAAAGGAATTATGCATAAAGAAAACTGGTAAAAAGAAGAAGGATCCTACTACAATCCAAATCATCGGAAAACTAGCTAGCCTCATGTCTACGAAGACAAAAGTTGAAAAATATATTGACCTTGGTATCCCTATGGTTACTATTTCAATAAACAAATTTTCAATTCTAAACACATTAATAGATTTGGGAGTAGCTATAAATGTAATGACTACAGAGACAATGAAACATTTAGATTTAAACAACATTAAATCTACTACTACCATCTTAGAGTTCGCAGACAGATCTAAAGTTATACCAGAAGGAATATTAGAAGATATCATAGCCTCTCTAGATTCATGGGAGTATCCTATAGACTTCCTCATTTTACAGCCGAAAACAAACTTAGGAGGACATCCTCTAATCTTAGGTAGACCATGGTTAGCCACTGCTGATGCCTTTATAGGATGTAGATCGAGAAGTATGATTCTTGCACATGGGGATGAGAGAAAGCACATCACACTTTATTCTCCATCACAAGCACCTTCTTTAGTATCATTTCTTGAAGGACAAGAACAACAACAAACTAAATCAGTTCTAAGTATTAACCAAGTCTTTGACCTTAGAGAAGAAGAGGAGAATGAAGATCTATTGGATATTTTCATCTCAGAACCAGATATTTCAGAGTAGCTTAGACTAGCTTAGTATGAAGCTGCAAGTAATCTTTTGAACCACTGTTTTCAGGAAACCTACATAATTCAATCACTGCAAGAATCATTCACAAATATTTTTCGTGTAAACACAATTACCAATTCAACAACTAGAATAATTGAGATTTATCCTGGAAAACATTTGAGCATTGGTAATAAATTACAATTGTCACAAGAACAAGAGGTAATAGAATTATTACAGAAGTACTCAAAAGATTTTGCCTGGGATTACACAGATATGCAAGGAATTCACCCCAACACATATATCCACCACATCTATACTCATGACCAAATTAAACCAGTAAGGCAGCCTCAAAAGCGGATGAACCCCATGATGAAGGAAATAGTGAAAGAAGGACCACAGAAACTACTACAGGTTGGGTTCATCTATCCTATTTCTGATAGTCAATGAGTTTCTCCCTTAGTGGTAGTACCAAAGAAAAATGGGAAGTGGAGAATATGTGTAAATTACTAGGAATTAAACAAAGAAACATTAAAAGATCATTTCTCGCTACCATTTATCGACCAAGTCCTAGATTCATTAGCTAGGAAGAAATTCCTTTCTTTCCTAGATGGGTTTAGTGTGTATAGTCAGATTAGAATAACAATGGAAGACCAGGACAAAACAACATTTAACTACCCATGGGGAACATATGCATACAATGTTTTACCTTTTGGGCTATGGAATGCACCTGCTACTTTCCAAAGAGAATTTCTTGCAATATTTGCCGATCTGATCCATGAATGTGTAGAAGTCTATATGGAAAATTTCACTATATATGGAAACACGTATGGCGATTGTTTGAAAAAGCTTAAGAAAGTTCTGAAACGATGCATAGAGACAAATCTGTCCCTAAGTAATGAAAAGTGCTACATGATGTTAATAGAGGGGATAGTGTTGGGACACCATATTTCCTCATCAGGAATTAAGGTGGACCCAACAAAAATACAAGTCATTGTGAATTTAATGCCACCTACAACTCAAAAGGAGGTAAGAAGTTTCTTGGTTTATGCAGGCTACTATAGGCGATTTATTGAAAATTTCAGTAAAAGAGCACAACCTCTATTCAAGTTATTTGCAAAAGATGTTGAATTCCAATGGACAAATCATTGTCAAAATGCATGTCAAATATTGAAAGAAAAACTATTAGTTTCCCTCATTTTTCAAGGACCGAATTGGTCTGTTCCATTTCATATTTCCACTGACGCATCTGATACCACTATAGGTGCATCACTTGGACAGAAAGAAAACATGCTTAATTATGCTATATACTTCATAAGTAAAAACTTAACACTAGCAGAATTGAACTACACAGTCACAGAGAAAGAAATGTTAGTTGTAGTAAATGTAGTAAACAAATTCAGGCATTACATAATAGGCTACCAAGTGTTCATTCACACAGACCATTCAACAATCAAATACTTAATGAACAAAGCAATCACAAACGGTAGAATTACAATATGGTTATTGTTAATGCAGGAATTTAACATTACAATTCAAGATCGACTAGGGAAAGACAATCAAGTAGTTGATTTCCTTTCAAGGCTTCATACACTTGGTGATCCAAATCCTATATCAGATAATTTCCCAGATGAAAATATGTTTGCGATAACTGCCAAAACACCATGGTTTGCAGATATAGAAAACTATTTATCCTCTAGAAAATTACCATCCTAGTTCACAAAGAAACAAAAACGAAAGATAATTAGAGAAAGTTCTAGATATAGCTGGGGGAATTGTGATCTATTTTATACTAGCTCTAATATGATAATAATAAAATGTGTTAGAGAAGACGAAATATTAGAAATTTTGAAAGCATGCCATGACGAGCCATGTGGTGTTCATTTTGCAGACAAGCGGACAGCCTACAAGATGCTGCAACTTAGCTACTACTGGCCAGAAATCTTCAAAGACTCCAAATCCTATGTCAAAAGGTGTGACCGTTGCCAAATAATAGGAAGGCTAATAATATCATATGAAATTTCACTTAAGCCACAAGTGCTCATAGAACCATTTGAGCAATGGGCTCTGGATTTTGTGGGACCAATAAATCCACCATCAAATGGAAAGAAGTACATATTGGTATGTACTGATTATGTAACTAAGTGGGTTGAAGCAAAGGTAGTATAAAGAGCAACATAAAACATAGTGGTCACATTCCTCTTTGAGGAAATATTTGTCAGATTTGGGGTATCGAGACAGATTGTAATTGACCAAGGCACACAATTCACTTCCAAGCTTGTTTGTGATCTTATAGAGAAGTACAAGATCAAACATAGAAAATCAACACCGTACCATCCTCAAGCAAACGAAAAAATGGAGTTGACTTAGTCAAAAAAGTTAAGAGATGCACTATGGGCATACAAAATAACATGGAAAAACAAAATTGGGTTCTGTCCATACCAGTTAGTGTATGGAAAAGAAGTCCTGTTACCCATAGAATTTCAGATACACACATTCAAGTTAGCGGCAAAGTTAGGACTGGAATTGTCTGAAGCACAACAATAGAGGATAATGGAATTGAATCAACTGGATGAACAGATACATCAAGTAGTGGAACACACAACACTTATGCAGCATCAAAGGATGAAATGGCATGATTGATTCATCAAGAACAAAACATTCAACAAAGGATATTGGGCATTATTGTTTGACTCCAAATTCAAATATTTCAAGGAAAAGTTTACAACTCATTGGCTGGGGCCATATGAGATAGAAGAAATCTTTGATGATGGAGTTGTTCAGATAAAAACAATTAATCAATTATCTACTTCATTTCTAGTTAACAGTCATAAGCTTAAAGTATACAATAAGCCTATCAATAAAGAAGATTTTGCGAAACAATTGTCAAAAGATACTGATCTGGAAGTAATGGAGCAACATAGAAATATGCCTTCCAGTACTCCAGAAGAAGAATTAAAAAAAATATATAAAAAAAAACAAGAAAAAAATAATACATAAAAAAAAAGTTTTTGCTTGTGAAAATCAGGCAACTGGCACAAAGCAAACAAGAATTCATGGAGGAAAGCCAACTAGTATGGCCTGTATGAATTCACAATTTTTTTTTATCTGACGATATTTTGATTTTGCAGAATGAACCTCCAAAACAATACAGGACTTGAGAACAAGTCTTCAGTTAAGAAAGGGGGAAGTTGCAAAAGAAACTCAGTTTGAGTAGCTCAAAGTTTGAGTAGCTCAAAGTTTGAGCAACTGAATTGAAGAAGGAACTTGAATTGTATTGCAGAAGGGACCTGAAACATTATTGGAAACATTGTGCAGAAGGGACCTAAACTGTTAGAAAAAAACATGTATCATGAGACAAATACTGCATAAAAATATACATGATAGTATGGACCTCAATCATCAAGTATCAATCACAGAAGGGACCTGAACGAAATCAACAATCAATGATCCTAAATCAATGATGAACGCAAGAACATGAAGTAGAAATAAAGTCCACATTTCAATCTATCCTAGACGATCCATCAAAGACATTTGACTACAAGACATCATCAAATACTATCAAGGAGTAAAGTATAGTGAGTAAAAAGTTTTGCTCTTGAAATTTCAAAATTTTTAGAACTTTTTTTAGAGATTGTTAAGATTAAGTTAGTACCTGACATGCATATTTTACCTACATATTCATTTCACTACCCTCATTATTCCATTCATCATATTATCCTATTCATATATTCATACCCATTATTCTACATTTAATCCCATAAACATACTCCAAATATTCATTTCATATTCATATATTCACATATTACATATTCATTTCATATTCCATAACCCTAAGTATTTTTCTTTTGAAAAGCAAATAGAGGGTCTAATAGTCATAACCCTAGAACCTACAAAACCATACACAAGTTAGTATCAAGAATTTAATTTTAAATATGACCTAAATATGGTCATTTTAAAATAAAAATACATATATTGAAATATGCACATTATGAAATAATATAAGTAAAAGAAATCGAAATAATTTATTTCGACAAGTTATAATCAAAGCGCATAGAAATGATGCTATGAAGTGTAAAGGTTATCATAATACAAATAATGTGATAACCATGCAATGAAAACAAACATTATGAAAATGTTTCAGAGGTATAAGACGTGGGAAATGGATATGAAGAGGAGGTACGATGACAGTTAACAGGCATAAGGCCATGCAATAAAACTATAATGAAATTCAAAGGCGTAGTGATCAAATCACAATACATCATGAATAAGAATAAATTGGAATGACAATACAAGTTGGAGGAAATGAAACATATGGTAGGCAAACTATATGGTGAAATGAGTAATACATCAATCAAAGGTTAAGTAATAAAAGCCGAGACGTGGAGGTAAGTATTGTGGGTAGGTATGCAGGATGGCCACAAAGAAACGAAGGACAACCACGAAGGGAAGGAGTCAAAGGATGAATCATGTATGAATGGTCAACCAAAATTTGAAAAAGTAGTAGTGAATATTTCAACAAAAACGACACCGTGAGTTTTGCATTCAACCAGAGCTCATATAATACCTCTCTACCATTTTTACATACAGAACACTGTAAAAATCACTTTCTTTCCACCATCACAGCCATTTGCAAGCTCAGGGAGAATGATGAAGTGTTGCATAAGCTATTAGCACACATTCGATAGCTTGAGGTGAATTGTTTGATAGAGAAAACACAGAAACAAAGGAAATCAAACCAAGAGAGGAAAGGCAAGAGATATAGCAGTGGGAAATCAGAGCGATAAGAAGAAAAAGCAGAGGAGGTTTAGGGATAAGCCGAGAAAACTAGCAAATAAAGCAGAGTTAACTAAGGAAGATCTCATGAGCAAGAAGGTAAGACCAAAACTCGATTTATCTCAATAAATGCAGCGGATGTTTTGATGAGGAAATCTTGGGATTTTTAAATGAAACACAAGTTTGACTCCAAGATATAAGAGAGCGCTCCAACCACCATTTACTATTTGTTAAGTTGTCATTCATTAAGTCTGCCATCAGTAAAGAATTAAGGTTTTTGAATGAAGTTTAACAATGGACAACATTATGAAACGTAGGTTGATTGAGCCATGACATAGAGATAATCACGACATTCCATTGCAAACAGGTAAATCAACTCAGATCCTCCACGTTTACTCATGAAATCACCGAAATTGATTGATGAAACAAAATGTTAGTTAAAGTTTGATTGCATAAGTAAATGCTTTTTCCAAGTTGAGTGATGAAACAGAGTGTTTTGTTGTAGTCTTGATTGCATAAACACATGTTTTCACCAAAAGTTGAGTGATGAAACAATGTTTAGCTGTAGTTTTGATTGCATAAACACATGTTTTCGCTGAAGATTGGTTGAGGAGACAAAGTGTTAAGTTGAAGTCTAGTTGCATAAACACATGTTTTCACCAAATTGGTTAATGACATATAAATGAGTTTGATAACCATAGGAAAGTTATAAGAAAAATCAAAATCGAAAGGAGAAGCTATGGTATGATTTTTTTATATATAAAAAAATTTCAAATCAAAATAGAGTTTCGATTTTCCATTTCTTTTCTTATAAACAAAGAATAGAATGAATGATATGCACTTCATTTATATGGACAGTGTAGAGTTTTGGTGAAAGAAGCACACAACCGAGAATGGTTTTTGCATCAGAGCATAGGAAAGATGTTTGTTTTTGTTTTTCACTTACAAAGGGTAATGTTTTGAAAAGAAAAATGATTTATTGTTGCAGTGAGACAGAGATTAAACAAGCCTGGTTTTATTGTTTCTAAAGAGTATTAGGAGAAAGGTAAGCCCTACTACTAACTGAATCAAAAAGATATTTATGCAGGAATCATTGTTATTTTCATTTTCAAAAATGAAGTTAATGACAGTAGAAGGGTATATCAATTGGTTTTCAGAAAACATGACCACCAGAATAGAACCGAAATTTCAGATTGAATAGTGGAAGAAGGAAACAATAGAAAAATTATATCAAGTAGGACTTACAAGTTTTATTCAAAGGTTTAATAGTCACAGTGAGAGTATAGCTAGGGAGTTTGTAAACAAATATACCTAGGATCAAACAATGGTAGGAAACTTAATCATTCCATTAACTCTAGAATACATCTCCTAAACATTAGATCTTCCATTGATAGGAGAAAACTATCATAAAGGTCTACACTTCAAGGAAAAAGCATGGAATTTCTTCTTAGAGAAGAATGGGAAGGGAGCCTTTGACAAAACTAAAGGCATACCTAGGGTGTGGTTCAATGAGCTATGGGGAGAGTTAGTTTTGATCATTCAAAATTTCTTCACATGTCATAGAGGACATAGTGTGGCACATTTGTACGATGTTAGGCTGTTCCAACACATTAAGGGAGAAGTCAAAACAAACTTTCCATATTTCTTCTCCCAAAATCTCATTAAGATGATAGAGTCAGTGAGAAATGAGAACAAACCAAGAGAAGCTTAATTTTATCATCAGGGACTAATAAAAATTCTTGTAGAGCATCAAGTAAAAACCCAGGTTATAATCTGGAAAGAGTTTTTAGTCCAAAACCAGCATGAAGAATAGATCACAGAAGAATAGTACAAAACTATTAAACACACACATGGCAAAGAAAAATAGGAAAGATAAAACATGAGAGTACATTTTTTATTAACAAATGATATACATTTATAGTACATGGTTTGACTGTTGGGTTCCACATCCCAAGGTCTCTTGCATTTCCTTAGCCTATTCCACTTCCACACTAACCCATAGAGGATTAGGTGTCCAACATTCCCCCCCTTAATCCGAAGGGTTATACATGGGTCCAATAATAGAGCTGTAATACAAAATGTGCAGAAATGCATGGCAGCATTAGGCTGAATGTGCTCTCTGAAATGTTGGTATAAAAGGCAATGGTTTAAGGATGACCACCAACACTGGAATGCTTAGTGAAATTCCTAGAACTCTTCCAAAATTGGCAAGAAGCTGAAGTCTTCTACTAGAGGAAGTGCTCCTATTATTTTGAAGAGGGAAACCTTCAACCATGAAAGGGAGGTCTCACCCCACATAAAAGGGAGAACTTCAACCTGGAAAGGGAAGTCTCAACCTGTGATGGTTTAAGGATGACCAACAACTCTGGAATGCTTAATACAATTCCTGGAACTCTTCCAAAACTGGCTCAGGCTCGCTTGATGTGGCTTTGAAGCTTGTAGATGACCATCATTTCCCCCCCTGTCAGATACAAGGTGAGATGATGGAGAAAACTCAACTGCAAGACTGTTCAATACTCTAGAACAAGTTTGGATATATGACTGAAATATCTTCTTGGTTGTTGATGCCCATTGCTAAGAAGTGATCCATCCAAGATGAATCTTTATTCTTGCAGGAGGTTTGTTTTTGAAGCATCTATTTGAAGAATGACTGGTTTTATGATAACGCTTACATGGATGAAGATCAAAATAGTGATCTTTCAGATGGCGAACTCGGTCACAGTGTTGGAATTTCACAATCTATTGTTGTTGAAGAGGGGCAAAGTCTGGAACAACTAGAGATGAACTGTCATGAAGGAATCCAACACTCTGAAACTGAAGGGCTTTGCGTAATCTGGAATATGAAAGGACAAGTCCTTCTCATATTCAAGACTAGTTTTGTGCTTGTTGCAGACAAGCTCTTCCCAAGGTCCGATGATGGGCTTGGGAAGTGTATGTTGAATTTCTGCTTCTACATGTACAACTGTTGCTTTATGGGAGTCTGTTTTAATCTTCTGAACATAAACAAGTTCAGAATGGCTCCTCTATTTTAATTCTTCTTGCTGTAGCTGAGATCCGAGGTGCAAAAAATTAATTTTCTCTTGTACATTATGTAGACAGACCTGAATGTCTATGAGAGAAACTTTGTTGAATTTTAATGTATGATGAGCAGTAGACAATATCAGAGTTTTGAGTAACTCTAATACTTCATTGATTCTGGCCATTTTTTTCAATGTCAGAATTACACCTTAAAAACTGATCACAACTACAACTCAATGCAGAAAAGTAATACCCACTCACATTACATAGCAATATCCTTTATAAATGTGTATAAAATGATCAGTGTGCAACCAGCAAGCACCAATTACAATCCATTACATAAAAATAAGAGTTTACTCATGACCAGCACTATGTTCTAACAATACAACCGACTAAACTTTCCTCCACAAAAGACTACTTTTATTTGTCAAAACAATCATTGCCTTTATACATCCCACCAAACTCTTGTGCAACAATCGAAGTAACAAGGAATCAATGCATAACCTGACTCTTCTACTGACATAATTTTGTCTTCAATGCACATATAAAATTTATTGAAACCAAATCACATATTTAACTCCAAAGTATAACCAACGCACATATAGTCATATAATCTCAACTGATCCAATGCATGCCATCTTATGAATCAACAACATATATGTGATTAAAGGCATGTGTGTTCACCACATTCAATTCAATATATATCATTGAGAACACACATAACCAATTCAACAATTTGAATTGACCAATGTCAACAAACAATGCATAAATATATAGTTTCATAGAATGCCTAGGTCCCGCTATTGACACACAAAGAATGAGACAATACGATGTATATGGACAGTGTTATACTTATGGACAATGTTCAACAACGTATATAACTGGACAATTAATGTATATAACCTGGAGCAGTCTTCTCGTCCCTTCAGCAAGAAAATTGACTCAAAACTAAGGTGATTCTTCGCATGATAAGGATAATGTGGTTTGTCCTTTGTTCTCAGAGAACCATGTCCATACAATTATATGCTCCTTCAACAATATATCGACTCTATATTGCAGACAAAAAATCACCCTTCATTCCCTTTAATCTGCCCTGGTGGCGCACAGGCCTTAATTTCCTTAGATGACTTGTGAATGGTCGATATTTCTCATAGTTCTCCTTCCATCCTCAATCTACGTCGAACTATCTGCCTGGTATGGACCAAGGATGCATTGGCAACTTTGATATTATGTGCTCCTTCCTTTATGCAACAAACTCAATATAGTAATGAAATTTACATACGATAAGTGACTACAACTGTCACCATAATTCAACTATTTGGACCATTCACTAAACTCGACACGTTGCTCCAATCACTAAATTTTGTCACTTGGTTTGTTCGTCCAGTCTGTCCTACTATAAACAATTCGTCCCAATTAGAAAGATACATCTGCTCCACGGCTCTAGTTCAATGCGTTAAGGGACTGGTTCACCATCTGGTTCAGATGCTCGTATCATCCTACTATTACAATATTTCATAATTATAGTCACAGAACAATCGGTTCGAGTGCCAAAAACCAACGCTTCATTTCTACTAGGCATACAAAAGATCAACCAATTCTTGCTTCCCAACTCTGTACAACAGGTCAATAAAATCAAACTTAAATATCGGCTTTCGAATGCTCCAATGTTTCGAACGCTCCAATGTTTCAAGCGGGCTCCGAAGAGGAAATACAATCATGCATCATTACCAATATTATATGAAACACTGTGTTTTGGAGAAATCCTTTATACACCAGCATTATATATATATACCAAAGAAAACAATGGCGTTATATATATATATATATACCAAAAAAACATTATATATGAAACACTACAGCGTCACCATGTTTAATGCAGTGCGGAGGCCACCATCAAATTTGTCGCATATACAACCACGCTCTCAAAATATCTTGTATCGAACTACTGAACGTCTTAAGAATTATTTTCCAATGCTAAAAACACCGTAGCAAAATTTCAAAAAATCTATGGAAATCTTTAAAATCTTTGAAGATCAGATATACGCATCGTAAAAATAAATGAAAAAGAAATTAGAAAATGCTTCAGTAAATAGGGCCGACTGAAGGCTTGCCAATCTGCGCTTCCTTTCCCTCTTCGATCTTCACCACAAAATTCTGAGTCTCGTCCATACTTCAAGAAGCAATCTCCCTACTCCTTCGCGTCTGGATCATTGGTGGCGTTTGTCAACATCCTACTTACCGTAAAATAGGTAGGTTATTTAATGCGAAAAGATTAATCAATGCTTCCAACGCACAACCAACAACGACACTATTAGAACCTTCAACAATCAATGCTTAATGCAATTCCTGGAACTCTTCCAAAACTGGCAAGAAGCTGAAGTCTTATGCTAGAGGAAGTGTCCCCAATTCTTTGAAGAGGTGTCACAAACTGAAGGCATGCTCAGGGGCATCTTTTTCTCTGGCTATTGTTGGACACCTAATCCTAAATGGGTTAGTGTGGAAACTAAAGAGACGAAGCAGTCCAAGGGACCTTGGGATGTGAATCCCAACGGTCACCATATTGTACTATAAATGTATATCTATTGTTAATAAAATTGTAATGCAAGCTTTATCTTTCCTATCTTTCTCGCTCCCCATGTGTGTTTAACATGGTATCAGAGCGGGCGATATCCTGCCCTGCTGATATTTGAACCATTTGTTTTATGGTTTCTGCCATTACTTATGAATATTTTCTCAGCTAGAATTTAGCTGCCACCTCTTGCATATACCTGCGCTGCTCCTCCATATTCCTTTATCTGCGTTCTGTCTGCTGACCAGCATTGCCTTGTAACTCCTTTGTCCACTGCCTAGCTTGTGCTCCTCTGTCCACTGCCTGACATTTCTTGTTGTTTAAAGTATGGGTTGGTTCGACTATTCCTCTGCCTGAACGATGCAAAGTTGTTGAACGCCTGAAGGAGAAACGCCTGAAGGAAACGCTGCCTGACAACGCTGTCTGTATCGGAGCACCATGAGCCTGGTAACACTGTTTTGAAATCTATTGTTCTTGGGATGATATTAAAAAAAAAACGTTGTCTGGTATCCGTATTTAAAATACAGTCTGATATGAGCGGGATATGAAACATTGTCTGATATTTAAATGAGCTAAACTGTAATCTGCCTATGGTCACACCGGAGAAGCGTGTGATTTCTCAGCTATTGTTGTGTTGTTGGTTTATGAAAATTCACTGATCTGGAAGTTGGCTTTGTTGTAAAAGTCTCTGGATAGATGTGATATCATCCTCCCTCGGTTCACTATTAAAAATGCTGCCTGATATGGATATATCACTATTAAGAAATGTTGTCTGATATGGATATGTCACCATTAAAAACGTTGTGCTGCGTGGGTATTTGAAACGCTGTGCTGTGCTTGCCATATTTGAAACGTTGTGCTGCGTGGGTATATAGTTCGCAGTGATTACATATATCCTTGTGTGGCATTGAAGAAACCTGTTGCAGCTACATTGCATGTTACTATAATGTATATATACTGGCGCACTGGTTTGACACAATGTGTATGTATACGGATTCCTCCATTAATTACTTGCAAACGATGATAGCCATAGCCACTGTATTATAATAGTGCATGCGATCTTCATTATTAGATAACCAACACTGAATTTATTCTTATCCGAGCATAGAATAGGCTAGAAATGGATCAATGGCCGAGCAGTGCGTACTGTGGAATCTGAATCAGTGGCAGCGTTTAAAACTAGTGCTAAACTCAGAGCAGGATCCATTTCCGCACTGTTGTTAATTGATTTGCATAAATTCACTATCTTGGTATCAAGTGCAGAAATTACTGAAGCTGGAACCAAACCATAGTTGTCACCTTCTCGTTGGACTTCCGCTCTGAAGTGTGCAATGACTGGGCAGTATGATAGAAGGAACTGATCAACAAACACAGTATAAACACAATCCTTTAAAGCTTGACATTTGTCCTCTGCACCTATGAAATTGGATGTGAAATTGTGGGGGCGAAACGAGTGATTTTGGAGGTTCGAGGGTATCGGCTTTTTTAGTGGCAGTGGATATGAGCGTTTTTCTTTGTCTTCTTTGTCTTCCATGTCGTCGCTGGTGAAGAACTTCCTAACTATGGAGATGTAGTTTCTGATTGGATTCCACGTTTCCTCCGTGTTGTGCAAGGCGTTCCTCTGAAGTTTGAAAGAACGTTCTAATGAGACTTCCTTCCCAAACGAAACGAAGGAAATTCCGCATCAACTCCCTGGCTGCCATTAGCACTGCACTAAATAATCAACCGGCCGATTATCTCATCCCTGTGTTAATTACGAGTATTGGAAGAGACATAAAGGAAGTAGATTCCTCCCTGGGCATATTCAAGTTGCCGTAAACTTATTCTAGACAATATGCCATTTCAAGACCAAGTATGATATTGCTGGTGTATAAAGGCTTCATTTATAAAAGGAAGCATTGAAGATCTGGGCTAATAGACCAGGGTCCAATTTTATATTTTCCTTGTATCTTTGTCTGCTATTAAATAGTAAGGGACTGTGTATTGCGCAGAACTTGTTTTCTAGGGTCATATGTATATCAACTGTATACAAATTTCTGGGTATTAAAATATCAGATTGAATTCCTTGGAGGCTTCAAAAATGATGAAATAATGTATTTCATTTCAGAATATACAATGAAAATTTTAGATTGAGATCGACGTTGCACTATGAGTACTTGGGATGCTTCATTCGACGGGGATCACAAATAGTAGTTGTTGGGCTATAAATTGATTTGAGGGCAAGCATTGAACTGTGGTACAAGTCGGAAAAGCTTCGTAATCTTTTCACTTGTTGAGGGTTAAATTCAAACCTATTCTGCCATGCTACGTTGTGCCATTGCAGGTTCCAGGTTCTCTTATTTGTAAGTTCAAGAGATACTGGAAAAGTTGGTTTCAGAGACATTTGCAGATCAGTCATAGTTGCCTGTTGTGAACGAATTTCCGGGAACAAACTTATCCTTATTACTGTGCAAACTCGCGATTGTTCCAGGTTCCTTTATCAATACAACACTTCTTTGCCTTGCTTCCTTGATTCATTTGCTGCACATTTATAAAAGATATTGCTATGTACTGTACGTGGATATTACTTTTCTGCATTAAGTAATGATTGTGATCAGTTTTTAAGTGACATTGAAGAAAAATGGCTAGAATCAGTGAAGTATTAGAGTTCATGAAAACTCTTATACAATCTACTGTTGATGACACATTACAAATCAGCAAAGGATCTCTTTCAGAAATTCATACATGTCTACAAAATGCACAGGAAAATATTAATTTTTTGCAGCTTGAATCACAGCTACAGCAAGAAGAGCTACATCAAAATAGACACCATTCTGAACCTGTTTTTGTTCAGAACATTGAGACAACCACCCATCAGCAGCATGTTACAGTTCATTCATATTTAGTACCAAATAAAGCAGCAGTTGTACATGCAGATGCAGAAGTTCAGTCTGCACTTCCCAAGCCCATCATCAGACCTTGGGAGCAGCTTGTCCACAACAAGCACATAACCAGTCTTGGTTATGACAAGGACTTGTCCTTTCATATCCCAAACTACTCAAAACCCATTCAGTTTCAGAGTGTTGGATTCATTCATGACAGTTCACATGCTCCTCATGACAGTTCAGCTTCAGCTGTTCCAAACTCTGCTCCTCTTCCACAGCAACAACAACAACAGATCATGAAATGCCAACACTGTGATCGAGTT